>RJWT010005942.1:0-30093 GCA_004365215.1 Cuniculus paca | reverse complement strand
TTATTTCTTTGCTGATTTTCTGTCTAGTTGATCTGTCTGTTTGAGTCAAGGGTGTGTTAAGGTCTCCTGTTATAATTGTGTTATTGCTTATTTGATTTTTCATTTCTATTAATATTTGTTTTATATAGTTGGGTGCTCCCATATTTGGTGCATATATATTTAAGATTGTTATTTCTTCCTCTTGGAGTTTTCCCCTAACTTGTATGTAGTGACTTTCTTTATCTCTTTTGACCAATATTTGTTTGAAGTTTACATCACCTGTGAACAGAATAGCTACCCCTGCTTTTTTCTGGGGTTCCTGTTGCATGGATTATTGTTTTCCATTCTTTGACTTTCAGTCTATGAATTTCCTTTTGGGTTAGATGGGTTTCTTGTAGACAGCATATGGTAGGATGTTGTTTCTTGATCCATTCTGCCAGTCTGTTCCTTTTGATTGGTGAATTGAGGCCATTTACATTAATGGTTATAACTGATATATATTGGCTTGTTTTAGTCATGTTATCTTTCTGCAGTCGTTTCTTTACCTTTTCCCTCTGCTTAATTGTTTGCCCTGCTTGGTGTTCTTCTTCTGTTGATGTTTTTGATGTCATAGCTATTTTCATGTCTATCTAGAGTATCTTTCAGTATTCTTTGCAGGGTTGGTTTGGTGGTCATGATGTTCTTCAGCTGCTCTTTGTCATGGAAGTATCTTATTCCTCCATCAATTTTGAAGGATAGTTTTGCAGGGTTCATCAGTCTGGGTTGGAAGTTGTTTTCCTTTAGAACTTGAAATACTTTACTCCATGCTCTTCTTGACTTCATTGTTTGTGTTGAGAAGTCTGCTATGATTCTGATCAGCTTTTGTTTATAGGTGATTTGCTTCTTTTCTCTTACAGCTTCTAATAGACTGTTCTTATGTTGAATTTCTGGAATGCTCATAATTATATGTCTGGGTGTTGATATATTTTGGTTATGGCTAGTTGGAGTTCTATATGCTTCACTTATCTGTATGTCAGTTTCCTTTCCCATGTTTGGGAAATTTTGAGCCATGACTTCTTTAAATAGTGATTTTATTTCATTTGTGCTTTCTCCTTCTTTTTCCTTTACATCTATTAGTCTTATATTGTTTTTCTTTGCATCATCTTGCAACTGCTGAATTGCAATTTCCTGATTCCTTGTTATTTTTAAAAGACGTTTCCTTTCTTCCTCACTAGATTCAATCATGTCTTCAAGGTCTGAAATTCTATTTTCACATTCATTGAGGCAGCTTTGCCAGCTTTCAATGGCATTCTTGATTTCCTGGATATCTCTTTGAATCTGTTTCATGCATTCTAATTCTTTCTTGTATTCTTCATTCAAGGTTTCCATCCTTTTGCAGTGTTCCTCTATTTTTCCAACTCTATCTTGTTTAGATGTGCTCAACATCTCTTTCATTACATTCATCATCTCTTGTTTTACCTGGAAAATAATTTCTATCCTCAGTTCCTTTAAAGTCTCATAGAGTTGTTTCTTTACTTCAGTTGCTATGATTTCAGAAGTTTCTATTGTGTGGCTGATATTTTCTTCTGTGTCCGTGTCTTTTTGGCTTGTTTGGGAAGGACTGGAGGTGCAAGATTGCATTTTGCTCTTTTGTTTTGTCATTTTCCTGTATTCCACTGTGGGAGGTGAATCCAATGTGCACAGTTGAGGTGCCAAGGCTAGGTGATACTCACAATGCACACCTTCAGCCCCAGCCAAGACAACACTGTGGCTGTTTTGATGTTGGGTGGTGTCTGGGTGGAGCCCAGGCAGGATGCCAGGGAAGCTCTGAACTTCCCAGGGCAATGGCAGAGGGTTGCAGACTCCTACGTGTCTGTTGGCAAGGTCCCAAGCTGCACAGCCAGGTGGAATTTGCTGTATGCACCCCCAACCCAAGTGAGGCCCAGAGAAGCGACTGCCAGGCCACTCTGGGTGAATGGGTGGGGCCTAGGCAAGACTTCAGAGATGCTCCGAATGGCCCCAGCCAATGGGAGACAGACAGAAACCAAATCCCCCACCGGGCTCCTGGCAAAGTCTGAAACTGAATGGCTAGGTGGAATTCACTGGTCATGCCCTGAACTCAAGCCGGGCTCAGAGCAGCCACAGCTGGACCACCTTGGGTGAGTGGGCGGGGTGCAGGGAGGACCCCAGGGATGCCCCAAACATCCATCACCTATGGGGGCTGGGCCCTGATTTCTATGGGTCTGGTTGCCCATTCCCAAGGTGCACAGATAGATGAGGTTCGCTGCACTTGCCCCAGAACCAAGCCAGATCCAGCGCAGCTGCCTCCATGCTGCTCTCGGTGAGTGGGCAGGGTGCAGGTAAGCAGGGCCCCAGGGACGCCCCAAACGTCTGTGGCCAATGGAGGATGGACACAAACTCCTACTGGTTTCTTGGCGAAGTCCCAAGCCCCACGGCCAGCCAGAACTCGCTGGTCATGCCCCCAACTCAAGCCAGGCTCAGAGCAGCTGCTGCTGGGCCGCCCCGGGCGAGCAGGTGGGGTGCAGGGAGGACCTCAGGGATGCCCTGAACACCCATGGCTGATGGGGGCTGGGCACCAATTTCTATCTTTAATGACTTTTTATTTAATCACTTTTCGTGTAGGCCATATTTGATAAATGTCAAGAGTACTAGTTATAGTAATTTTGAATGACTCCCAGTGGTTCTTTGAATTTTGGCAGGGCCCATCTGGCTATTTGAAGATTTCAGCATGTGGGTCATTGCAAGTCCAGTAATCACTTGATAGGTTCAACTGTAATTAGCATTCATATCACACAAAGATCCTTGTTTTTCATTGGTTCTTTATATTTGGCAGTAAGTCTCAGAGAAGATGTTTTTTCTTTGACCTTGTGCATGTGAGATAGGAGGGGAACAGGATAAATCTGGATTTCAATGTGAATCTTTATGGTTTTTAGTTCTAAGATAAAGACCTAGTCCTTGTGGAAAACTATAGAATCTTCACAGTATAAAATTCCTTTAAGTAAGTGGAAAATGAATATGTAATTTCAACAAGCTTACAATAAAGTAGAATGATGTAATCTCAGCAGAGAAAAGATGTTTTGGAGATTTTTGTCTTTGCTTCACTTTATGACTTAGTTACCAGAGGTTTATTTGCATTTGTACATAGGAGTGTATCATTCTTTTATTTTAAAGAGAATAAAACAATACAAAACAGAACAAAGCAAATTAGAACAGAACAGTGCAAGTAACACAGGATCTCACAAGAAGACAACAGGAAATCAACAGTGGCTACCATAAGGTCTCTTGTTTTCTTCATAATAGCTGTCTGTACCTTCACACACAACACAATCCAATAAAAACAAAATAGTATAAAACCAGTCAAAACAATAGAGTGAGAGCACTATGGGACTTCAAAACAAGGCAATAGGAAATCAACAATGGCTTCCCTAGTGTATCTTCTCTTCAAAATAGCTGTCCATACCCTCATACACAGTGAAATCAACTAATAAGAAAATGGACTAAAACCAGTCAAAACAAAAGAATGAAAGCACTACAGGACTTCAAAACCAGATAACAGGAAATGGACAATGGTTACTATAATGTCTCTTTTTCTTCAAAATAACTGTTCATACCATCACATATAATACAATCAAATGAAACAAAACAGAGTAAAACCAGTTAAACAGAAGAATGAAAGCATTATAGGACTACAAAATGAGATAATAGGAAACCAGCCATGATTACCATAATACATCCCATTATGTTCAAACTAGCTGCTCACACCATCTGACAGAGTAAAATCTAATAAAATGAGGCAGAACAGAACCAAACCTACCAAAATTGTGAAAACATTACAAGAGTTCAAGATAAGACAATAAGAAATTAATGTTGATTACCACCTTCTCCTCCTAGGTGTTTCCTCCCCTATCACTTTGATAATATCTGTTGTGTTTTTGGATCCCACTAACTCCTGCTTTTTACACTAGTGTTCACCTGTATGAGTTCAAACTGTTTCACCCATGAACATGATCTCCAGTTGCTGCCAAAGGACCTCAAGATTATCCTACTTTGTAGCTGGGTAGCTTTCCATTGTATGAAAATGCCATATCTTTCTTATCCATTCTGTGGTTGCTGGGCTAATTATCCTTGTTTTTTTCTGGTCTTCTGTTGCACAGAACAATTGTTTTGTCTCTTTTTATTTTCAGTCTAAGAATTTCCTTTTGAGTTAAATGTGTTTCTTATATACAATATATTAATGGATCATGTTTCTTGATCCACTCTCCCTGTGTTTCTTTTTATTGCTGAATTGAGGCCATCTACATTAATGGTTACAACCAGCAGACATTGGTTTGTCTCTGCCATGCTATCCTCCTGTTGTTGGCCTTCCGCTTTTCCTCTTCATTCAATTGCCTGTCTTGTTTGGTGATCCTTCTCTGCTGCTGTTTCTGGAACCATGGACATCTTTATCTTTCTAGAGTATGCTTCAGCACTCTTTGTAGGGTTGGTTTGATAGTCATGAATTCCTCCAGTTGTTCTTTATCATGGAAATACCTTATTTTTATGTTCATTTTGAAAGATAGTTTTGCAGGGTACATCAATCTGGGTTGGAAGTTCTCTTTTTTCAGGATTTGAAACACTTCACTGCAAACTCTTCTTGACTTGATGGTTTGTGTTGAGAAGTCTGTTGTGATTCTGATGAATTTTCCTTCATAGGTGATCTGTTTTTTTTTTTCTCTAACAACTTTTGATATTCTGTTCTTGTGCTGAATTTCTGGGATCTTGATTATTATATGTCTGGGTGTAGATTTACTTTGATTATGGCTAGCTGGAGTTCCATATGCCTCACTTATCTGTATACCAGACCCTTTTCCCATGTTTGGGAAGTTTTCCATTATTATTTCTGTAAATAACCTTTTTTATTTCATTTGTGTTGATCCTGTGTCTTCATTGATGCCTATCACTCTTAAATGATTTCTCTTCACATCATCCTACAGCTGTTGAATTATTTTCTGGTTCCCTGTTATTTTTAAAAAATCTTTCCTTTTGTGATTGTTAGCTGCAATCCTGTTTTCCAGGTCTGAAAGTCTATCTTCAGTCTCTTTCAAGTGGTTTTGCCAGCTTTTGATTGACTTTTTAATTTCCTGGATATCATTTTGAAACTACTTCATGCATTGTAATTCCTTTCTATATTGTTCTTTCAAGGTTTCCAACGGTTTCTTATGCTCTTCTTTTTTATCTAAGTCTTCTTTAGATATGCTTAGGAACTCTTTCATTATGTTTTTCATTTCTCCTTTCACTTGAGATATTATTTCTGATCTGATTACTTTTACAGTCTCATGAAGTTGTTTCTTTATTTCCATTGTTATCCTTTCTGAAATTTCAGGTGTGTGACTTCCATTTTCTTCCATGACTGTATCTCCCAGATTTGTTCTCTGTGGGCTGGAGGTCTGAGATTGCCTTTTGCTCCTTCCTCTTGTCATTCTCCTGGGTTCCTCCCAACAAGCTTATTGTAGGGTCCCAGGCACTTCCCAGAATATCTGCCCCACAATGTGGAGGGGAATTGGACAGGCACTTGGGTTCCTCTAACCCAAGGTTTACAGAGAGGTAGCAGGGTGTGAAGTGACCTATGCAGCTACACTGGGGCTTTCCCAGTGGCCAGGGGTGTGTGGTGGTAGAGCTACTTCTTTCAGCCTATGTGTCTATCCTGGGACTCCTGTGAGGGTGGCAGGCACACAGAGCTGTGTTTGTCTAATTCTCCTGGTGGGTGCTGGCTGCCTGAATGAAGCAAGGGCCTCTAATGGTGGCCTGCAGGTGCTTGAGGCTTACCTGGCTATGTGTCCCTGCCCCTGCTGGCTGCCAGAAATCAAACCTTCTATTGTCAGTGGCCGGTGGGCAGCAGTGGCTCTGCTGGCTTTCTCTTCATGAGCTGCCTGGCCGCAGGGAGCTCCTTCTTGCGGTGGGGACCGGTGGGTGGAGGCAGACAATCTGGCTCTCTCTGCATGCTGCTTGGCTGCAGGGAGTTCCTTACTGTGACCAAGTGTATCATTCTTGTGGCCTTATTCTCTGTGTCTGGTATCTCTTGATGCCAAAACCACATGAAATTCTTTTAAGATAGAACCTAAAACATTTAGATATAATTAGCAATAAAATATTTTTAAATTTTGAAAGTCTCATTGCTATGACATATAGCTCTATCTATGGCCTGTAGTTACTTGTGTTATAATAGCATCTCATCTTTTGTACAAGTTTACAATACATCTGCATGGATATTATTTTATCCAGTTATTTCAATAATTCATTAGGAAGATAGAGCAGGTACTATTCTTCTACAGTAAGTGAAAAATATTGAGTCTATCGAGAGCTGTGAAGGCTGTGAAAGTTTTTTCTGTTTGTGACTACTTTGGGGATGCTGACAGAGGATTCAAAACTCATAGATGAGAGACAAAGGCAATCATAGCTAACAGCATGAAAATATTGTGCTGTGTTGTGTTGTAGGAGAAAAATTTACTATTTTTTATAGTAGGTGATATGCAAACCTCTTCTTTGGGTAGAGACATTACCTTATCCTTGTAAGTCACTTGCTGCAAACTTAACACTGAGAAGTGGCCATGCACGAGACAGGGTATTTAAGTCCTCTGCTACCATTTTACTGGAATCTGTTTCTTCCTTCAAATAATTTATATTTGTTTTATGTATTTAGGTTCTCCATTATGAGGTATATATATATTTATAATGGTTATGTCCTCTTGATAAATTGATCCCTTTATCATTATACAATGACAGATAGTTACCTTTTTATAGTTTTTGCCTTAAAATCTAATTGGTTTAATATAAGTGGAGCTACTTCACTCACTTATGTTTTCCATTTGAATGTAATATCTTTTCTTTCTTTAAGTCTCTGTGTGTCCCTAAAAGTGAGATGAATCTCATGTAGACAGCATGTAGTTGAGTCTCTTTTCCAATTCATTCATTCACTCTGTATCCTTTTATTCATTATTCAATGTATTAGCATTCAAGATAATTATTGATAAATAAAAACTTACCACTTCTATATTGCTGTTTGTTTTTTGGGGTTTTGTAGAATCTTTGTTTCTTTTTTCTTCTCTTGCTGTCTTCCACCATGGTTCAGTGGTTTTTTGTAGTGCTATCCTTTGAATTATTTGTATTCTGTTCTATGCTTCTAATAGAGATTTTTGCTTTGTGGTTTTCAAGAGGCTTGCATATGACATATCATACTTAAAGCAACTTTTTTCAAACTGATAACAATTTCATTTAATTTCACACAAAACTATTTAATTTTTATGCCCTCATATTTTACATGTTGATATGAGGGTTTATATGATTTTCTAATGTGTATCTTTTGACAATTTATTTTGTAGTTGCTATTAATAATTTTGTCTTTTAAGCCTCATACTGAGCAGAAAATACTTCATTCACATCATTCCAGTCCTAGGATATTCTGAATATGTTTGTTTTACTTACACCATGCTCTTTCACATGTTTTATGTTATTCTTTAATGACTATTTGTTTTAGATTAAAGAAATCCTTTGAGCAATTCTTGTTAGACAGGATTAGTGGTACAAATTTCCATTAGCTTTTGTTTGTCTTGAAAAACTTTTATTTCTCCTTCATTTTTGAAAGATGGCTTCATTTTGTAAGGTGCTATTAATTGGCAATTCTTTCCCTTCAGTACTTTAAATATATTATCTATCTGTGTACTCATTGCAGGCTTTTGCTGAGAAATTTACAGGTAATTGTATTAGTGCTCTTTTATATGTGACACATTTATTTATTTGCTCTTGGATTTTTTGTCTTTTACTTTAATGCATCATGGTGAAACTTCTTTTATGATTGAATTTGACTGGAGACTTCTGAATTTCCTATACATAGATGTTGACATTTAACCTAAGATTAAATAAGTTTTCAATACTATTTCTTTAAATTTCTAATTCTTTGTCTGTATCTGTCTCTTTCTCTCTTTCTGAACTAGGATTTGACCCAGTGATATCTCCGGTCTTTATACTTCCTTCATTTGGAGACAGGGTCTTCTTAGGTTGCTAAGTTGCCCAGGCTGAATTTGAACTTGCAGTCCTCTTTCCTCAACTTCTCAGAGCATAGGGATTATAAACATTCACCATCATGCTCACTTGTGTTTTTTTTTTCTTTTTTTCTTCTGAAACTCCTATTATGCACAAAGTTAGTGTTTTGATATTGTCCCATAATTATCGTGTGTTTCCTTATTTCATTTTTATTGTTTTGTCTTTTTGCCCCATTGACTGAATAATTTCAATGTTTCATCCTCTAGTTTGCTGATTATTGCTTCTTCTTGATTGAGTCTTCTGTTCAAACTTTTTAATTGAATTTTTCAGTTCAGTCATTATGTTCTTTATTGTTAAGATTTCTATTTGCTTGTTTATATTATTTCTATAACTTTGCCAAACTTTTAGCTTTTTATTCTAGTTTCCAAATTTCTCTTAATTTTCTACATATATATTATTAAAGTTCATTGTACTTTTTTTATTTTGGAAAGTATACAACCAAACAAAAGAAAACAGAGTAGAGTCAATCACATCAAAATAATGAACATGGTAGATGACTTCTAAACAGAGTAAAAAGCAAGCGATAATGGCTACCATAATGCCTCTTGTTATCTGCAATATAACTGCCCATATCATCATGGATAAGTAAAATCAAACAAAATGCAACAAAATAAAACCAGTAAAAAAACAAAAACAAAACAAACACAGCAGAACAATGTAAGCAATACAGAACTTCAAGATACTAGTAAAACAGCAGTGGCTACCATAATGCTTCTTGTTATCTTCAGAATAGTTGCCTATGCCTTTAGACATATTACAATTAAACAACACAGAACAGAGTAAAATCAATCAAAACACAACAATGAAAGCAATACAGGGTTTCAAAACAAGATAATTGGACATCCTCGAGGGCTGCAATTATACATTTTGTTATCTTTAAAATAGCTGTCCATGTCACCAAGTACAACAAAATCAAACAAATCAGATTAAAATGAAATTAATCAGAATAATGAAGACAATATGAGTTTCAAATGATAATAATATTGACAGTGGTCACTTCCTTCCCTCTTCAGACAATTCCTCCCCTCTGACCTTCCTGTTATGTACTGTGCATGTTGGATTCCACTAACTCCTTTAGTTTGTTATACTAGGGAGACAACACAAAATTCACCCATGTGACTCTGAATCATTTCATCCATGAGCATGATCACCAGTTGCCTCTATCCACTTACAAGAGCCTTGAAGTTATCTTCCTTTATAGCTGAATAGGTTTCCACCACATAAAATACCATATCTTCCTTATCCAATCTGCAATTAATGGGCAGGCTACCCTTCCTTTTTTTCTGGCTCCCTGTCACATAGGGCATTATTCTCTCTCCTTTGACTTTCAGTCTATGAATTTTCTTTCTAGTTAAATGTGTCTCTTGTGTGGAGCATACTGATGAATCCTGTCACCTGATCCACTTTGCCTGTGTTTCTTTCCATTGGTGCCTTGAGGCCGTCTTGTACTGCATTGTCTCTGCCATGCTATTTTCCTGCCATTGGCTCCCTATTTTTCCCCTCCATTCAATTGACTGGCCCCACTTGATGGTTCACCTCTGACATTGTTGCTGAGACCATGATCCTTTTTATCTCTCTCTAGAGTGTCCTTTAGTAATTTTTGTAGGGTTGGTTTGGTGGTCATGAATTCCTTGAGTTGTTCTTTGTCATGGAAGTATCTTGTTTCTCCGTTAATTTTGAAAGAAAGTTTTGCAGGGTGCATCAGTCTGGGATGGAAGTTGTTTTCTTTCAGGACTTGCAATACTTCACTCCAGCCTCTTCTTGAATTGATGGTTTTTGTTGAGAAGTCTGCCGTGATTCTGATGGTTTTTCCTTTATAGGTGATCTGTTTGTTTTCTCTAACAGCTTTTAATATTCTGTTCTTGAGTTGAATTTCTGAGATCTTTATTATATGTCTGGGTGTAGATTTGTTTTGGTTATGGCTAGATGAAATTCTATATGCTTCACTTATTTGGATGTCACTTTCTTTTTTCATGCTTGGGAAGTTCTCAGAAATTATTACTGTAAATAAGATCCTGAAGTCAATTGTTTTGACCCCTGCTTCTTCAATCACATTTTTAATTCTTAATTTATGCTTCTTTAAGTTGTCTAGCAGCCATTTAATTGTTATTTCCTGAGTCCTTGTTATTTTTAAGAGATCTTTCCTTTCATGATCACAAGCTGCAAACCTGTCTTCAACATTTGAAAGTCTATCTTCAGATTCTTTTAAGTGGTTTTGCCAGCTTTCAATGGAGTTTTTAGTTTCCTGCATCCCTTTGAATCTGTTTCATGCATTCTAAATCTCTCTTATAGTGTTCATTCATGATTTCCCTCATTTTCCTATGCACCTCTATGTTTTTATCTCTGTCTTCTTTAGAAATGCTTAGTAATTCTTTTATTATGGTTTTCATTTCTTCTTTTACCTGAGATAGAATTTCTGTTCTAATTTCTCTTATAGCTTCATGAAGTTGTTTCTTCACTTCAGTTGACATCACTTCAGACATTTCAGGTGTGCGATGCATGATCTCCCCTGTGTTTACCTCTCCCGGACTTGCGCTACTTGGGTTGGATGCCAGAGATTGCCCTCTCCCTCTTCGTCTTGGCGTATTCCTGATTTCTTCCACACATGTGTGTAGTTTGGTCCCAGGCACCCTGGCACTGGCCACAACTTCTCTGAAGTGAGACTTGGTTTTTCTCACCAGTGCTGGCTACAGGCATCCGATGGTGGGTACCTGTTCCTCTGCACTGAGCTGGGTACTGGCCCACTGGGAGTTTGCACAGGAGCAGAACTGGCCAGGACCTGTGAATCTAAGCTCTTTAGCAACCTACACAATGTTGTCTGGCATGTGCATGGGAGCAGAACTTGATCCAAACAGCTTCCGTGGGTTCACCCATAATCTGGACCTCCTGGATGACTGTTTGGTTTTTCTAGCCAGTGCTGGCTATGGGTATCTGATGGTGGGTACCCGTGCCTCTGCACAAACTGGGTACCAGCCCAAAAGGGTCCCTGACATTTGCATGGGAGTGTAACTGGCCAGGGCCTGCAGATCTAAGCTTAGGAACCTATGTGATGTTGTCTGGAATGCACAGGGAACTCGGTCTAAGCAACTTCCGCAGGTCTGCCCACAACCTGAAGCTGCTGGAAGAAGTCAGTGGGCAACAGTCCTGGCCCTGGACATATCCTGCCCAACTCCAAAATGGCTCCTGGCCAATCACTCTCTCCTGTGGGGGGATCGAGTTCCCTGCACTCACCACCAGCCAGTGCAGATATCAGGTCCACTATTCTCTTCCATCTCTGCACCTCTTTGCAGAGACCTCTGTGGTTGACCACACTGCAACCATGACCACAACAGTGACCATGTGTCTCCAGGCTCAATGATTTCTTGATGGATCTTCCCCTGATCTGATTCCCAGATGTCCCTCTCACAGGGAGAGTCTGGCTCCAGAGTAAGGCACTGCCAGCCACCACCTTCTTCTTCGTTTAAATTCTTTTTTTTCTTTCTGTGGGCTTCAGTTCATGTTTTAGATTCTTCCTGGGTCCAGAAGACCCACTACCTTCCTTCTTGTCCTCTCCATTATGTTGTATTCCAGCATCTGAACTGTTTCTCTCAGAGAGACTGTTTACTCTGCTGGTTACTGTTCTGTCATCTTTTCTCATTGAACTTCTTTAAGAGGATTCATTGGTGAATTTATTATCAGTTATTTCATGGAGCTCTATTTCTTTTGGGCCTATTATCAGAGTTTTATTAATTTCTTTTGAAGATTTCATGATTCCTTGATTTTTTTTGTAATTCTTGTGTACTTGTATTGTTGTTTGCACATTTGAGGAGATATTTTTCTCTTTTGAACTTTATAGGTATTGTTAGGTGTGATTTTTAATCTTGATTGTCAACTTGATTGGCTTGAGATATGCCAAGAGATTAGTAAAGCACACTCCAGTGTGTCTGTGTATATTATGAGGGTTTAAACTGGAGGATGATGGGTAGTTCTTGGCCCTTTCCCTATGGCTCTTCCCCTGATCTCTGATTCCCAGATGCCATGAGTTGAGCAGGCTTCATCCACCACAACTTTCTGCCATAATGGCTCTGTTTTGAAGCCAGATGGACATGGAGCAAAACCTCTGAAACCATGTGCCAAAATAAGTCTTTTGTCCTTTGACTGACCTATATCAGGTATTTTGATCAACAATGGAAGATCTGACCAGTACATTTATCATTATTAGACTTTCAAAATTTAGCCTAGCTGATGATTCTGGAAGTGTGAGTTCATGCCTAACTCACACAGGCAGAGCTTGTTATGAGTTGTCTAGTTGTCTGGGTCACTGCCTTTGTTCTGATGTCAGATGGACCTGTTGGCAAAGCTCTGCCAGGCCGCTGGGTGGGAGATGCTATTAGTGAGAACCACTGACTGGACAGTATAATGATTTCTGATCTCAGAATATATTCACAGATCTGGAAGCTTTGCTTTTGTGATATGTTGCTGGGCTGGTCTACAGGTTGGACTTCAAGGTTAGGTGGAGCTGCTGCATGGGACGGGCAGGATAAGAAGCTATGTTCTTTCAAAATGCATAATTGAGGATTTCCTCCTTGTCAGAGCAAAGTTAGGGACTGAGTTTTCAACTGAGTTGAGCTGTTGTGTGGCTTCTTATATTTCTCTGAAATGGGTGGATATGGAAGTGTCCTGTCCTAGTGAATTTATTGGGTAGACATTTTGGTTGAGTGGAACTTCTGATTGTCTTCATTGATTAATGAAGCATAGGTCTGTTGTCTATGCTTCTCTGAAATTTGTGGAAGTGAGAGTCTCTGTTCCTATGTAGGGTCATTGGGGTGGGCTCTAAGCTTGGGTGTGGAGGCTAGTCTGAGGACTCAACTAAGTAGAACTTTCAGCTGTTTATGAAAGCAAACAGTCCAGCTTTGTGGATAGACAATGAAGTTTGACTGGTGTCTTTGATTACATGCCCCACCTGGCAGGAATATGGGTACCACCAAGATGCACTCATTAGTAACTCTGACCTCTGGCTGTTTGCCTTGCTTCTATCTGTTCCCAGGAAGTCTTTGTTGTGCTATTTCTTCCAGGGTTCTCCATTTCTAAAATAGTCTTCCTGGGAAGCCTTTCAGAATGCTAGGGAAGACAGATGACTGCCTCTGGTTTTCATTTCTCTAAAACAACATGGGTCCAAAGAAATCTTTTCCAGCTGGTGTTGAGCAATGAGGGTTTGAAGTAAGACCATTCTTCTTCTATTTCAGCTTTCATTTAGTTCTGCAGGCCATGAAGTTGTCTTGGGTTTATTGCCAAGTATTTTAGTTTTCTGAAAGAGGTTCTGGTTTGTGGAAAGTCGTTAGTTGAACTTTCTATGAAGAAGGAGGAGTGACACTTGCTGTTTTGCTACCTTGCTGACATCACCCAGTTCCATCAGATTTTGCCCCATATCTTTGAAGCTCTGTTTTTAGGTGAATATATAAATTATAATATATTCATGGAGGATTGGTACTCATCATTATAGTGTCCTTCTTCATCCCCGATATTATTCCTCTTCTGAAGATTACTGATATTAAAATAGTAATTCCAATTTTCATTTGTAATTCATACATTTTCCCTACTCTTTTCATCTATGTCTTTAAATTTAAACTAGATTTCTTATAGATAGCATACTTTGGTCTTACTTTTTTTGTCTATTGTGAATATTGTTATCTTAATTTTTCTCTTTGAATCATTCATATTTAATGCAATTATTGATATGGTTGCATTAAAATCTACCATCTGTTAGTTATTTTCCATTTCCTCCATTGTTTTTTTTTTGCTTTCCAACTCCCTTTTCTACCTAGAATATTTTCCATGATTCTATTTTATCTCCTTTGCCAACTCATATTTCTTTTAAAATTTGTTTTAATGGATAACCCAGGGCTTATTACATACATATTTAACTAATAACAATATTCTTCAAAATGACATTGTATTGCTTCATATATAATATAAAAACATTGCAATTGTATGTTCTCAATTTGTATTTCCTGCTTTTTGTGCTATTTTCATACCTTTTACTTCTTCATATTCAATAAACATCGAGTGCCATTGCTATTACTTTTGCTTTGGATCTATGAAAAATAACATTAGATTACTTTTGGCTTCATCTATTCTATTTCCTTGATTTTTGTATATCCAATCTGACATATTATTTCTGCCTGAAGATGTTTAACATTAACAATGGGTCTTCTATCAATTAATTTCCTCAGGTTTTATCTGAAAAGTTTATGTTTTCCTTCATTTTTGAAAGATATTTTTGGTGGATGGACTTATCAACTGACAGCTTTTTCTTTCATCACTTAAATGATATTGTCTCCTGGATTAGATGTTCCTGATAAGAAGTCTGCTATAATTTTTTTAAATTTAATTTTTATTTGTATATGTTTTTAATACAGAGTTGGTATATGTACATTTTTTTGTTTCCTACTTCTCTTCTCTCCCCCATCTGCTATGATTTTATCTTTATTCCTTTTATATCTTTCAAAAGCTTCTTACCATCTTTGTTTATTTATTATTTTTTTCATTTTAAAGAGAATAGAACAAAACAAAACAAAACAAAATAGAGTCAAGTACAACACAGCATTTCAGAACAGAATACTGCAAGGAATACAGGTCTTTAAAACATAACAACAGGAGATTAACAATGGCTACCCTAGTGTCTCTTGCCTTCTTTGAAATGGTCGTTCATACATTCACAGACAATAAACTCAAACAAAACAAAATAATATAAAACCAGCTAAAACAAAACAGTGAAAGCATCACAGTCCTTCAAATCAGACAACAAGAAACCAACAATGGCTACCTTAACTGTCTTTGTTTTTAGTAGTTTGCATATGGTATTTCTAGTTTTTAAAACATTATTTGGCATGTTTGATGTTCTCCAAGCTTGAATGTTTTTCATGGTTGTCATTAATTTTGGAAAACTCTTAGCTTTATTTCTTTAATTGTATTCTTCACCCCTATCTTTCTTGTCTTCTAGAACACTCTCTCCCAGCTTTTGGATTTTCTCTTCTTTTTAAATCCTTTGTTCTCTTTTTTTCTTGTTGGATTTCAGTTTGAGTAATTGCTACTGACCTTTCTTCAAGCCTACTTATTCTTTTCTCAGCTGTGTGTAGACTATTAATGAGATGTTGAAGATTTTATCTGTTACTGATTTACTTATTTCTATCATCTCTTTGATGAAATTACCTCTCTGATCTTGGATGTCTTCTATCTTTCTATTAGAACCTTTTACATATTAATCAAAGTTATTTTAAATTCCCTGTCAAACAGTTCCTATGTCTGATGAAGAAGCAGGGATTTGCATAAGGGTTTAAGAAGTGCTCTAAGCTGCTTATCACTGTGTGAGTTTATAGAGAACCATCACAGGCCAGCAAGCTCACTTGATCAGCTTTCCAGTACTAAAGCTGAAATTATTAAACAAGAATACTCTGACACTCTCTCTAGTAGAAAATGATTCTCACTAGAATACTCAAATGTGGTAAGCTTCATTCTACAACTCTAAATTCATAATCTCTTCATCACAAAAGCTTTATCTGTTTCCTAGTTTTTATATAAATGTTCTGGGCATTAGTTTCTAAGTATAATTTTAAGGAGAATATTCTAACTTGTTTTTAGCCCAATTTGCTTAAAATGCTTTTCCTGTCATAATCTTTCCTCACTGTTATGGTTTGTACATTGTGTCAACTTGAGAAGTCTAGACACTTAATTAAGAAACTCAGCGGCTCTACATCCTGGGGTGTAGAGAACAAGCAGTTACCATTCTAGGATGTTGTTCACTGTGGCAATTTGAGAAGGTCAGAAGTTTAAGTGATTCAGCATGGGGCCAGGGTCCCTAGTTTGTAACATCCTCATCCTGTGCAAGAGGAGGGCAGGCAGATGGTGTGAGTGCTACATCCACCCCAGGGGAGTAGCCTGCATACAATAAAAGACAAAGGAGGAGGGACTGGGGGATTCTTCTTTGGAAGAGCCCCAGTCTTCGCCTTCAGCTTGGACGTCATCTCCTGGCTTCTGGCACAGACTGTTCAGCTTCTGCCTGAGACTCTTCAGTCTTTGTTGTAGACTCTTCAGTCTTCGTTGTAGACTCTTCAGCCTTCGTCGTAGACTCTCCAGCCTGCATCGTAGCCTCTTCAGTCTTAGTCATAGACTCTTCAGCCTTCACCGTACTCTTCAGTGTTCCATCCTAGACCCATCGGCCTTCTGACATGGACTTGCACAGGACACTGTAGTAAGCTCCAGCCCTCAGGCTGGACTCCCTTTAACCTCCAACGTGCAGACACCCTCTGCACGCTCCCTCCTTCAACTTTGTGGCTGACCATTGTAAGCCAATCTCGTAATTTCTTATACAGTTGTCTATCTTGTATTATATCTGTTTCTCTAGTAAACCCTGACTGATACACTCACTAACTTCTATAGGCACTATTTATTTATAAAATGTTTCTACAGCTCAAGTGCATGCCTGGACAATTAACTTCAAGATTTAAAAAATCACAGGATTGTTTTAAATATCTAAAACAATACAAATAATTATGTTGGTGGGTTTAAGGAATAAAAACATATCTCTGTCCCTCTGTCCCTCTGTTTCTCTGTCCTTCTGCCTCTTTCTGTGTCACTTTTTGTCTCTGTCTCTGTTCTGTCTCTCTGTCTCTGTCTCTCTCTGTCTCTGTCTCTCTCTGTCTCTGTCTCTCTCTTTCTCTGTCTCTTGAGCATTCTCTGTCTGTTGCCCAGGTTGGCTTTCAACTCCTGGGCTAGACAAATCCTCTCACCTTTACTTCCTAAGTAGTGGGACTACAAGCATGCTCCACCATACCTGTTGACAATTCTTTTCTAAAAGACTTGGAATATTTTGCTGATCTTGGTATCGGGGAGTATGTTTTTCCCAGGGCTTTTCCTTCTAATGCTGCGGTTTATTTTTAATTTTTTTATTAGTACATATTTTCTGCACATAATGTTTATATTCTTTGTGTGAAATTGGTACATGTACAGAACACATATTAATTCCCTTTTTCATCCCCTTTTCACTTGAGAAAGACTTATCTTCTTACTTTTGACATGTTAATAATTTAAGCTTTATTTCACAAAGTATTCATGTATCTACCCATTTATCCACTCATCTATTCACTTATTCATCAAACATCTTCTGACAGTTTACAACCAAATAGTTCATGAATAATACAAAGATGTTGTTTGTAAGAGGTTTGTAATTTCCTAGAGGTGATAAGAAACAATGCACAATAGTACACAATAAAATATGACATTCTTACTGCTTCTTAGAAATAGAGACTTCAGAGAACACCTGTTTGCATTTTCAGTTGTTAAGTAATTTTCTGTATACATTCTCTCTTGTGTTCAGTTGTACAATGTATACTCATTTAGAGTGATACCACTGGAGTTCCTTTCATGTTTCTGGGTTTAAAAAATCTCTTCCTTATGTGCATGCATGATTCCAATGATATTTATGAGAGCTACAAGTGCCACTGGGAAGCTCTGACCCTGAAGTTGTTGGAAAACATTTGAACAGATTTTCAGTGAAGATTAATGATTCAAGAAAGGAAAAAAAAACTTGGTCTGTCAGTTGGAAGTTAACTCAAAGGGCTACATCAGAAGAAAATCACTGAGGATACTTCACAAGAAAGGTATGTTTGAGGAGTTTGTGTTGGAACTGAAGCTTTGACGAATTACATGCATAATGCTACTGACAGAAAGATGTCAAAGTTTGTGGATAAAAACTGAGAAAATAATGAGGGTCACCATTCCAAAATGCCAAAGCACACCTACAATCTGTCTGCCCAAGAAAATAGTAAGAAAATGTACTTTTCTGGATTAATTTCATTTGCCAAGGTAGAAACAAAACTATCCCAAGAGGAACTCTGTTGTAAAGAAAACGCAGATTGCATTTCTAACAAAGACAGGCTTTCAAACTTCTTTGAGCATAAGACCTTGCAGTTACACAATTTTATATTCTACTTTTTTGTCACCTCTTTCTCTTGGATGAGATGGAAAAACACACTGAAGAATGAAATAAGTAGAGGTTTAGGCCAGGAAGTTTATGTATTCCTCTGTACATATTGAGTTTTGATCTTTCCCCATAACACTACTGAGACAAATTTTGCAGTTTGATTTCCTTTGGAATCTTGCTTGTTCTCACCATGGCTGAGAAGCCTGTGCCTTCTTACATTTAACATTCTGACATGATCCTCTGTATGATTCAACAAACCATTTGGTGCTATATCCAAGAATTCCTTATTTCCTGTCATTGTAGTGATCCAGGACTTCAGACACTCTGCTGCCTTCATGCTGTAGAAAGCTTCAGGAAGGACCAGGGATGGTGTTATTATTTTTACAATTAAAATAGAGTACTCTGTCCTTCCAAGCTATTACTACTCACTACCTCGGAAAACCATCACCTGAGAAAGGATCTGTAACTAACAGTACTCATCTTTCAGAACAAGCAGTGTTGTAGTCAGGGTTTGTAAGGGAATAAATTTAATACAATGCATGTAATTTATAGGATTATTTTAAAATATTCATCCAAAAAGTCAAATGCAGAAGAGTGCAGGAGATCTGTTCACACACTAGAGACCCAAAGAATTCAGCTGAGGTCCTGGATCCCACAGCAATGTCCTGCACAAGTCCAGCTGGAGGCCTAGAGCCCACGACAATGTCTCATGTAAGTCAGTGTCAAGGATCTGCACTGGAAAGGCCCAAAGGTCAGTGGTGGAAGCCAGAAGGTCTGTGCCAGCAGGATGAAAGATCTGTGCCAGCAGACCGAGGGACCTGTACTGGAGCCAGGAAACAATGCTCAAGTTTAAGGATCAGAGCTCCCCTGAAGAGAACTTAGCAATGGTGAGGACCCGAGTTCCTCCAATGATGAGAACAGCCAAGTTCATATAAGGAAATCAGAGGGACAAGCTTCTCCAGGAGAATCAGCAGCACACCATCTTCCCCTCCAGTTCTCTTTTTTATGCTGTTGGCAACAATCCTCAGGTGAGCCATTCACACCCAGCACCATGCTGACTCAATTCAGCTGGGTGCTACAAGCTGAATTGTAGCGCCCATTAGTTAACTCACTACAAGCTGTTTTGCTATACTGGCCTGCAGAAAAGGCTGTGCTAATACGAGTTTAAGTAGTTGCCAGGAGGAGGTTGGAGAGATGGTCTGGTTTCTGGTTTCTGTTTTTTTTTTTTTTTTTGTGGCGGAGAGGACTAGCGATTAAACATAAGACCTCATGCATGCTAAGCTGGAGGTCTATTACTGAGTATATCCTAAACCTCAGTTTATGTGTTTATTAATATTTCTTTTTTTCTTCTTTAAATGTGAAATTTGGAATTGTTCAATGGAACAATTTTCCCTCAGTAATATATTTGGTAGGCTGTAATTATATATTCTCACTTGCATTTCATGAAACTTACTGAAGTTAATACACTTAAGATTAGAAATAAGAAATATTATGTAAGGCTTAGAATATCACATGATATTAGAAAATAACTGCACATAAGGAGATAATTGCTTTTCAAGTTTTGGATTTGCACAGAAAATTCTGAATGATTATAATTTCTTAGGTATTTCAACAGTAAGTTATTCCAAAATATAAAAGGAGAAGAAATTGTAGGTATAATATTTATTCATAACAACATTTAATTTCTCCTCCTAATATTGCACTGCATGCTGACTTTTTCTTGCATTATCTCATATAATTTTCAAAATAATTCTAGTCATTAAATGTTATTTAAAGAAGAAAAAGAAGAATCAAAATATATCATGTACAGATACAAATTTCCTATAATGAATATGGTCATTATGTATACCTAAATTGTACCAATAAACTTAAATTAAAAAATACAATAAAATATAAAAAAACAACAAATTCAGTGTCTAAAAATACTCTGAATCATTCCAGAGTGTGAGCATATTTCAAAGCAACATGTTGTACATGATAAATAAATGTAGTTATTTGTCAAATAAAAAATACACACTTTATAGGTTTATAAAAATTAAGCTATTTGGCAAAAGTTCTGTCACACAGATTTCAATTAAGTCAGAATTCACATTCAGATCTTTATACCTTTAACTACATTAGATTACCTCTTCAGTGAAGTTAATTTAGTGTTGTTGGTTTGCTTGGGGATCCAAGAGAGATTTTCGAGGGTGAAGTTGCAAGGTTAAAGAACACACATGTGCAGGACATCAGCAACAGCAGGCAGCATGGAGCAGAGCAGAGCACAAAAGTGCAAGAGCACAAGAGCCCAAGAGCAAGAGAGGTCTGCGTCTTTGTTGTATAAATCTCATATAGGTTGTTATCTCGTGTTTACATTCTTGCATCGGGCCATAACCAGTTAGTTTACCTGTGCTAAATCATGGTTGCATAACTGTATCCCACTATGTGCCTGTGCTAAACAAGCAGAGTCTCGTCCTTAGGTGTCCTTAGACACCCCTGAGCTTTGAAACAGTCTGAGTGGTGCCCCACAAGTGTTGAAATGGAAAGCAAAACCATACCATCTTAGAATCTCATTGATTAGTGTTTAGCAACTAGATTCTGGCATTTCTTGCTTGAATAACTGAAGGAAGGATTATTCACGTTTCACCATATTGGAAGGAGTTGCAGAGAATACCATGCACATATTGCTTTGGGTTTAATGTTTCTTTGGTTTGGTTTGCTTTGCTCAGGAGGTCATTTGTACCTTGAGGGGTGTATGTGCCTCTGTGTGTGTGTGAGTATGCATGCATATGTATGGAGGCCAGATTAAAAAAAAAACAATTAAAATTCTGGTAGTAAAATGGATGGCAAATAATTAACCAAAGTGTTGTAACAAGGTAAGTTAATGCAAAATGAGAGAACAAGGGAGCTTAATTTTGCATTTCTATTTTGGAAGTATTTTAGATTCCTCTTACTCAATTTAGTTTTGCTGTATATTTTACTTGAATATTTTTTAGCCTTTTCCTTTCATCAGTGAAAGCATTTATAGTCCACTGATGCCACAAACAAGAGAGCAGGAAGAATTTCCAGGTTGTATAATTTTGGATAATTTTAAATTTGTAGTGAAATTATTTACATACATATATATATAATATATATATACATTTGTATCATTTGACAAAAGGGATAAATAAAGCAAAATATTTAAAGAGGTTATCTCTTGATAGTAATAGGATGTAGGATTTTTATATTTTTATTTTGCTGTGCTTACTTTTCCCTCCAAAATTATTTTCAATGAGCATGTACTATTTTATGATTAGTTAAATGTGTTATATTTTAAATAGCTTTGTAAGAATAGTGATCTAATATTACTTTGCAGAAAGTATTTCTGTTAGGCTGAATGAACTTTTAATAATGATATGTATAATTTAGGAACTAAAGATGGGGTTTAAAAATTGTTTTTGACTATGTGTTGGCCACTCACATTTGAACATCCAATAGAACAAATATTTCTTGAAAATCATAATAAAGTCCATGCATCTTTCTTACCCCTTTCAGAAGTGTAAAATCCTTATATTTGTGGTTATAAGCAATTAATTCATTAAAAATAGCAACCAGCTTTAAATTCTTTTTAAAAAAGAGCCCTATATTTTTTAAATCAAAATCTTCAAAGTGAAGAGAGTTAGACAAACCAAGTCACACATCACACAGACATTGATCTATGACTTTCAGGAAGAGCAGGTTTGTTTCTAGCAAAACCATTCATTTAAAGAAATGTCTTTATGGTCTATATGAATAACAGTTTTTAAGGCTGTGAGTGTATAACCTGTACCATTATGTACAGTAGTCCAGAATGCTAAGGTACTCATCCTCAACATAAAATTGCCAATAAATTAAGATCATGAGCACTGGTTTTGAACTTGCATAATTTAAAATGCCTGTAGATGTCTTAGAAACATCTTTAGATTCTGCATTAAATATTTCACTTAAATTTTGTTATGCTACTGGAAGAGTGATATATAAATGTATGAATAATTATTACTCTCAAAGGTTGGCAATTTTTTCATTCACACTAAATTCACTGTTTCTACATTAAAATATGATTGAATACATTTTTAGATGAGGAAAATGATAATAGCTGGCATTTAATCCTTATAATACTATTTCCTCATTTTGCAAGTGAGCAAGTTGAGCCTCAGAAATGTTAATATGCTGAAGGTCACACAGTTCTCAGATGACAGAAGCAAGATCTGACTTGGTCTGTGAGCTATAAGACTTCATCTATACACCATTTCATCCTTTTGAGGGAAGTTGACTCAAAGGCATTTGTTTTTTCCTTTACCCAAAGAAATCTGTTCTCCCTGGATGAGTTCAAATCTAAGGTCATATAGCTAGGAAAAAGGGAGAGGTAGTGAAAATTTTCCAGGGAAAAGTTGGATCAGATTTTCTGGTTTGACTGAGGCAGTAGTGACAAGTCTGATGGGGAAAAGTGACAAGTATGATAGTTCCTTTTATTTCTGTCTGGAACCTGGTCTCCCAACTAGTACCATCCTTTCGATTATGGCATATCTGGTAAATCATTAAGGCTTCAGCTAGGAGAGAAATTATTCAGTGTTTTAGAAATAACTGCATGTTCTTTGGGTCACTGGTTTAGAACTAATTGGACCCAGAATTAGTATACTGGAGACACAGAGTTCTTGTGACAACAACTGAAAACATATTGAGACTTGACTCTTCTCTGTTTACCTGTGAGTGTGACAGACACATTGTAGTCCTACAGTCTGTGAAGTGTAAGCATGCATATGCTATTTCTCCCAATCATTGTCTTATTTTTCACTTCCTCATATTTTCCTGCCAACCTTACTTGCCAGGAATCATCCCCTGGCTTTCTGCCCTTCTGCCCTCTAGTGCCGGGTGTTGTGCATATGGATTTTGCTGCAACAGGAGGCGATTGCCTGCATCTGCCTGGGATCAGGAAGAAACCAACCAGAGATACGCTATACAACAGGGCTGGCACCCTGGACAGATCCTGGGACCCAGATTCCTCTCACTTAAGAGTTTAAACTGTAAGAATAAGAAGTATTGGTATTCCCTCTTGTTCCTTATTACAAATAGCTTAATTAGTGGGACATGAAGCATGCTGGCTGAAAATCACCACTTTGGGTGACATCAGGAGCGGTTTTTCTTAATTTGAGAAACTCATGTTTCTACAAATAAAACATGTTTTGTGTTCAATAATGCTTAGAAAAAACTGAATGAGTCAGAACCTGTATTGTTTCTTCTTTGTTAAAAAGCTTACTTTGGCTATGATCAATCTGAATATGTTCACAGTGGTACAGAGAAAAACGAACTCCTTTTTACCCTGAAGGAGATCTGCTATGTATACTATGTGTAATAGATCTACTATGTATACTATGTGTAGTAGCATACACAATCTACTATGTTATGTGGTTCTTATTAACAAGAAAGACCAAAAATATGATTTATTTGTGCCTTATTGCTTGGTTGATGAAACTATCTTGGAGGTGTTTTTTTAAAATAATATGTTTGGGGGAAAACTAGGCTGTTGCATACTATCTGTTAAGAAGAAAAGGATGATAGATTAAACAAAAATTACTTTCCCAGGGTAACTATCAAATATTCATGTGTGACACAGCAAATAATCACAAGAATTATTTTTGGCAAGTTAGCAGTACAATATATCTTTAAATACTTTACAAAAATAAGCTATTAATCCTCCTACTCTTTATATAATAAAGTTAAAAATATTGCCCCTCCTGTACCCTTCCTTGTTTCTTTGCCTATAGTCTTAGCTTTATTTAAATGATGCTTAATTTTAATGTGTTTTTGATAATACTTGATACAGTCCTTAGTGATGGATTCATTGCTGCCCCTGGGAGACCCATCTGATGAAGTGGAATTCCCAAAGAAAAGATGACGTCAAATCTGCTCACCATTCACCGCTTTAGAGCTCATTTGTAACTTTCTGAAGTTGTAGATGAATTGGAGCTTCCCAGAGCACCACCATGGTAGACCAGTAAATAATTCTTATTATACAATTTTCTTTGGAAGGAAAGTTTTTTGGTAGAATCCAATGAAAGTGACTGTTATGATTTACTGGTATCACCCCGAAGTTATCTGGTTGGCTATAGCCTTGTCAAATTTACCTGACTCCTGTTTTCTCTCTGAATTCAATCTCTAGTCCTTGAAAGACAGGTCTGATCTTACAATTTTTGCTTGCCATATTGTAACAGTTTTGTATGGTATAGTTAAAGTTCTTTAGCTTAGAACAAAAATCCCATATGAACCCTTTGTCCTTTATTATTAATTAATTAATTTGCGGCTCTGGCAATTGAACCCAGACCTTCTCACTGAGATACATCCCATCTCTTAAATTTTTAAATTTTGAGGCAGGATCTTGCTGAGTTGGTAAGTTGGCCAGGATGAGCTCCAATTTGCAATCCTCCTGCCTCAGCCTCCCAGAGTGCTGGGAGTATAGGCTTAAACCACATGGCCCAACTTGACTTCCCTTTCCTTTTAAACTTAAAAAAAACTTAAAAAAATCTGAAATATCCTAACATGTAGAAATCTGCAGAAAATCATCCACCTTTCTAAAAGCCATTTTCCTTTGGTTTTCATTTCCCACTTTGTGTTCCAGCAATGATGAATTACTTGAGATCCTAAAATTTGTCTTGCCGTTTAACACTTCCATAATTGTGTGGATCCTCTTTTACTGCCTGGATCATCCTTCTCCCAGATTGCTCATTTCTCAGTGCTTGGCATACCTCAGTGACATGTTTTCTGAGTTCTCCACATAGAAATGTCTATTCTCTGCACCCTACCTTCATTCTCTGTACGCTTCTGCTATTGTACTTGGAATGCTTTCTTGGAACTGTTTACTACACTGCAGTCTCTGATCAGGGAAGGGATGATGTTGTTCCTTCAATCTGACAGGGTCTAGAATTGAAATTGACACATGGTACTCAGTATTCATTGATTAGATGAATATATGAATCTTATATACCAAATAGGAATTTTCTAAAAGGCAGAAATGAGACCATATGCCTTTTTTCTTTAAATTTACATCCCAACTCATATCCTGGGATGGTGAAAAGAAGCTTGAGGTCCATTTGGCTTATGTAGTGGGGAGGGAAAACACCCTGTTGTGCCCTCCCACCAAATCTGCTTAGTGGGTGGAAGCAAACTGGAATGCCTGTAGAAAGGGAGGTGAGTGCTAGAAGAAGGTCGGGGGTTGGCTGTTCTGTGAGGGATTCATTGACTAGGTGAAGTAGATTTTATTGTGTCTGCCCTGCTGCTACCAATGCATTTGAGTCTGGAATTGTGGGAGGAGTCAAAACCAACAGTAGCAGGAACAAACCCGAAGGACAGGAAGGTACTGCCTACCTAGTGCACCTGCATTTTTTTCTGGCTGACAGAGAATTTGGAGGAAGAAGTATGGAAGCAGACAATAAACCGATGTCTTAAAATTTAAAAATCATGTGGAAACAGTGGTTTTCAATGATTTGATTAAGCCTAGTAGAAATTTTTATTAATTAGAATGATAGTTGTACATCCTTCTATCGAATTAAAGTGAGAGCTTAGTGAAAATTCACATAAGGTACCCTTTCCTCAATATGCTTTGCAGATGTCCAGCAATTATATAAATCTATGATTATTAAAAGGGGAACGGTAATTTCTGGAGTCATGTGAAAAATAACCTAGGCAAGCATAAGAAATGAGCCTGGATTAATTCTAAGGCACAAACATAGAGCTAGCTTGCATCCTTCTGAGTTTCACTGTCCAGTTTTATTTCAGTGATATGGCACTTGTGTTAGTTTCTTGTCATTGTGACCCAATACCCGAGAAAAACAGATTTAAGGAGGAAAGGTTTATTTTGGCTCATGGTTTCAGATCATGGTCATCTGTTTCCTTTGCTGTGGGCTTGAAGTGAGGCAGAATATTGTGGTGAAGCAAAGCAATTCACATTATGGCATCTAGGAAACAAAGAATGTGGTAGAGGGGTGGTGACTGAGAGGAAAGGGTGAGAGGCAGGGAGATAAATACCTTTCTGGCACATCCCCATACACTTATTTACTCATTTTGGGCTGTACCTTCTAATAACCCATTTAGTCATGAATTCACTAATAGATTAATCCATTGATGAAGTTAGTGTCTTTATGATGTAGTTGCCTCTGAAAATCACTGTATTGAGGACTGAGTCCTCAATATATGAGTCTTTGGGGGATGCTTCAGTTAGAAAGTCATAACCATAACCTTTGGGAAGTAATTTCTATGGTGGTAAAGATTGCTATATCCCTTTCTCTGAGTTTCTCCTGATGTAAAAGTAGAAAGCTAGGAGATTTCTCAAAATCTTGTGGGTCACCTGACTTAGCTGAAAGGCTTTTTGCTAGCCTTTCTAGGAGTCTTTCATGAAATTGCAGCAGATTTGTGAGTGAGGCTAGACTGCTCAAGGTGGCTTGACTCTTATGACAATGCTTTATGGGGAAGAGATGAAAGATGGCTCTGCTGGGCCTCTTTCTCTACAAAATCTCTTCACATAATCACTCTAGTAGGGTAGATGGACTTTTCATATTGTACTTTGGGGTTCTAAAAGTACAAATATGGAAATTATTAGGTTTTCATAGGGCTTAGCCCTAAAACTGTCTTAGTTACATTTGCCCCATTCTAATGATCAAAATGAACCATGGGGTGAGGAAGATTTAACTTGGGTAGGCAGCACTCAGGGCATGGAAGCCAGAAATTATGTATTTCACTGGGTGCCATCATTAGCAGTTAGCTACCATCATCATTAACTTCACAATTTCTAGTAAAGCAATAAGAATAAATGCATATATGACCACACAGGAGTGATGGCAAAGTATTAATGAAATGTAATTTTTTATTCACTCTCTTATATAAGGGGTCAGCCATATACTATGATTTAGAAAAATAAAAAACTGTATTTTCTGTACTAAAATGTTAATGAGGAATTTTTCAAATGAAATACTTAAAACTTTTATATATTCATATAACATATTTTAGTTATATTCTTTCCCCATTATCCTCTCTTTTAGTCCTTCCTTTTTATTGTTTTCTTCTAATTTAACACAGAATCCTCAAGGAGGGATTTTGTCATTCTTTAATAACTTTGCATCATTTAGTGAGTCAGTGGTGGTATAGTGTTGTTAGATTCAGAGTTAAGAGACCGTGTTCTGTTACACCTTCATTATCAAACACTTTAGAATCTCCATTAACTAATTTCATGTTTTTTATGTGTTGATTTTCTTCACTGAAAAATAGGTAAGAGGGCAAACCACTCAGGACCCCTTCTGTCTCTCTGTCAGACAGAAGCTTTCTTTCTCTCAATAAATATATCCTGCTCATAACCTCCATTGTTCCTAAAATTCATTCTTTGATTTTAGAGAACACGAACTCATGCAGAACATCTTGTAGGTTGGGAGTTTCATTCCATTATATCATTTGGAGGTCTTCCACTGAGATCATTGGATGGAGGACCAATTTGGGAAGGACCATACACCGTGATCTTGTCAACTCCTTCTGCCATCAGGACAACAGGCCTGGACTCTTGGATACATCACACCAGACTCAAGCCCTGGAAATCAGAGACTGTAGCTGAAGGGGAACAGCCATCTACACACTCCTGTAACTCATAGAAGATTTAAGGTTCCTGTTCAAGAAAGAAACAAAGTCTTCAGATAAGTAATTAAGTACTATTAGCCCTGTTCCTATTCACTTCACCACTTAAAGGAAGATATAATTCCTTTCTAAGGTGGGCACAGGAATATGTAGAATCATTACAACAAACCTCCTGCTGGATATGTGGCCTACTCCCCTTGTCTAGTACATCAGGACTTCCTTGGTGGGTATCCCCACTTCAAGGAGATGATTGGAATAAATTACAAGACTATATTAATGAGATACAAAAAAGTTCAAGAACTCAAAGCTTAGCCCACCATTACAAAGTAACAGAATGGCTTATAAACTATACTCTTAATGATCCAGGACATAATTGAACATTTTCTAACAAAACCACTGAAGCCTCTCTACTAGCACTAGTGAGGCCCCTATATTAAATAAGGGTCCTATCTTGAGGGCCAACAACCATAGATATAAAGATGGCTATTTTCAAATATGGGATGAATATATACGGTTAACTCCTACTATAGGCTATCTCAGTAGAAAGGCCCCTTTATGTTGGGAACAAAAAAAATCACTCCTCTTCTCATTGGCCTAACTCCACTAAATATTTGGGATGGACACCCCTTATATGATGTATACACACAGTAACTTTACAGGCTAATGACTGGTTTGTGACAGACTGGTTCCCTCACCCTGGGATTAGATGGGAAGCCCCTGATGGCACTCATTGGTCTCGTGGGACCAATTTGTGGCCCTGGCTACCCCTTGGATGGATAGGAAGATGCACATTAGGGTTCACCTGATTAGAAGGCAGGAGTGTCAAAAGTATTGACAAACCTGCAAATCTACGCTACCTACAACATCGAGGGTCCAGAGGCGTGTTTCACTGGTATGATCATTTTCCTCTATCTTTATCCCTTCCCTAGGATTAGAAGATGTCATTCAACATATCAAGGCCTTAATTAACTATACTCAGTGAGCCCTAAATGACACTGCTGCTGGTCCCTCTCTCCTAAATGAAGAAGTAAAATTAATGAGACAGGCTGTCTTCCAAAATAGGATGGCATTAGACATTCTAACAGCAGCACAGGGGGGTACTTGTGCAATTATAAAAACTGAATGCTGTGTGTACATTCCTGATCCTTCTGTTAATATCTCAATAGCTCTTCAAGATATGAGATGACAAATTAATGACATGTCAGATTCTAAAATTCCCTGGACCCTATCCTTCTCCTCTTTATGGGAAGCAATTGCTAGCTCCTCTTGGTGGAAATCTTTTTTAACTATACTCATAATTATTCTGTTGATTCTATTATTTGGGCTATGCATACTTAATTGTTTCTTTGGCTTTGTCTCCTCCAGACTTAGAACTGTATGCCCACACAAGATGAAACTGTCTGGTTTCTATTGAGGGGCTGTGAGACACCCTCTGTAGAATATCTCTGACTGCTGATCAGTAACTATGACCCCTCTCAGCCTGAAGAAGCCAGATTGGTCATCGCCCATTTCTCCCTCATAGCAGTTCAGGATACTTCTTTAGAGGGGGGGAATATTACAGGCAGCTGAGTTAATTAGAAATATTATAGGTGGTCAGATAGGGCCAGACTCTGGAGAAAATGGACACAGAGGACCAGATATCTTGTGACCTTGAAGGAGACAGACACCTCCCGCTGTAAGCCAGATCTCAAGAAAAGGCAAAACAAATACAACCATACCCTAAGTCGAAACATTAGGGATTGACATTTTAAATAGGTATGGATCACCTTGACCATCCCAATCCCCTACAGGAAGAGTTACTGATCCTTAAGAATGCTTGCTTGCTACATGACTCGCTTCCCTATTCATCCCTGATTTGGTCAATTTTACCTGAACAATTAATCTTATTGCTTGACCATAGTTCTGCCCCACCTCATGCCCATTTGCCTTGTGAGTTTCCAGGTTTTCCCTCACCGTGTGATTTTACTCTATAAAAATCCCTAGAAAAGCCAGAATCCTTGGCAACCCACTTGGGACCCCTTCTGTATCTCTCTCAGACAGAAGCTTTCTTTCTCTCAATAAATATACCTGCTCACACACAAAAAAGAAAAATAGGTAAGATTCAGCCTGATTTTCTCACAATAATTCTTAGTATGTAAGAGGTCAACATTTAAAACATTGACATACTCTTAAAACAATATGATTGGTTTATTTTAACACCATGAATTTAAATAGTAATAATTAAGCCAAGTAAATCATGAAACAAACATACAGTTTACATTTGAAGTAAAAATCTTAAAATTAGGTCCAGTGGGATGGGGATATAGCTCAGTGGTATGGTACTTGCCTAGCACTTGGGAGATCCGGGTTTGAACTCCAGCACTTAAAAAAAATGTTATGGCTAACCCTGGCACATAGTAGGTATTCAAGAGTTTAGTGAGTAAAGAATAATAAACAATTTGAAAGAGTAAATATTCCAA
>RJWT010005941.1:0-30038 GCA_004365215.1 Cuniculus paca | reverse complement strand
AAGAAAGCAAGAGACACTAGTGTAACCATTGTTAGTCTCCTGTTGTTATGTTTTGAAAACCTGTATAGCTTGCAGTGTTCTGTTTTGAAATGCTATATTATGTTTGACTCTATTCTGTTTTCTTTTGCTTTTTTTGTTCTGTTTTGTTTTGTTTTGTTTTGTCCTATTTTCTTTAAAATAAAAAAAAAAAGCAGGGGTAGTGATTCTGTTTGCAGACAAGGTGAACTTCAAAGTAAGAATGATCAAAAGAGATAAAGAAGGTCACTACATACTTGTCAGGGGAAAACTTCAAGGGGAAGAGATAACAATTTTATATATATATATATATATATATATATATATATATATATATTATAAGTGCACCCAGCTATGTAAGACAAATGTTAACAGATATGAAAAATCAAATAAGCAATAATACAGTCATAACTCTCCCTCAGACAAACAACTTCTACCTAGAACACACAAAGAATTGAAAAAATCAGACCCCCCGAATTCAATGACCAAATTCATAAATAGCCATCTAAGATGAATATGCACTTCTCAGATGAAGAAACACTAACATCAAATACATATATGAAAAAATGTTTAATTTCTTGGTCATTCAAGAAATGCAAATTAAAACAACACTGAGATTTCATCTCACTCCAGAAAGAATGGCTATCATCAAGAAATCAACCAATAACAATTGCTGGAGGGGGAAAAAGCAACTCTCCTCCACTTTTGGTGGGAATGTAGACTGGTGCAGCCACTGTGGAAATCAGTATGGAGTGGCCTCAAGAAACTAGGATTATAGATCCCATTCAACCTGGCTATTCCTCTTATGGATATTTTCCCAGAAAAATTAAAAACATCACACCATAGCCATATATGTACACCCATGTTTATAGCAGCACAATTTATAATAGCTAGATCTTGGAAACAATCCAAATGCCCATCAACCCAGGAATGATTAAAAAAGATATGATGTTTTTATAAAATTGAGTACTACTCAGCTAAAAAGAAGGATAAACTTGAGATTTTTATAGGTAAATGGATGCAACTTGAGATCATACTCACAAGTGAAATAAATCAGGGTCATATATGTAAATATCACATTGTCTCCCTAGTGTAAGAAGCTGAAAAAGTAAATAAGATACAAAATGTACAATAGATGTTGGGAAATGGGAAGAAACTGTTCAAAAGAAAAGATAAAGTGGGATGAGGGGAAGGAGAAAAGAAAGAAGGGAAAAGGAAAAATACATATATATATATATAAACAGTTAAAATGTTATACAACTAGTTTCTATTAGTTCATTAAAAAGAAAGGTTTGCGCTTATATTGTTTGATCAATTTTTCATGCCAATATCTTGTAATCTGAGCAAATACTTTGAAGACAACAATATGCAATGTATTAACTATCATTATTCTCCTAGCATCTTGTTTTGAAATTTTGTATCTTTTTTTATTGTTTTTCCTCTTTAAAATAAAAAAGATTGGAAAGATTCATATATGTAAAATATTTAGAACTATTCCTGGTACACATTAAGTGTTGTGTATGTTTTAACTCTCATTACTATTATATTATTGTTTTTGAAGCTCCCTTAGTTAAAACGCAGTTGGGAAAAGTCATCTAATGCTATAAGAAAATGGAACACATTGGGATGGGATGGGATGGGATGGGATGGGATGGGATGGGACAGCAGTGAAATGGGAAGGAGATGGGAACGGGAATGGGAAAGGGACATGTGCTCTTCTCACACCCACTCTTGCCATCCCTGCTCCCCAGATGTAACCCAGAGTGCTGTTTAAAAGTTGCTGATTTGATTATCTCAGTCCCTTAACTTAGCAAAACAACCTTTCACTCTTGGCTAAGCTTCACAATGGAGCCATACGACCTTGCATTTTGAGACGTGATCATACTACATGGTGAATGTTTAAGTTTTCCAAATTTATTGCTCTAAGATGCAGTGCCATTAATTCCCCTCAGAATGCTCTTGCTCACTTATCTCATCACTCGGCCACTTTCTGAAACAGTTTTAGAAGTCCTGTTTTGTGAGTGGCTTTATGAGATGTGATCAAAAACACAATGAATGCTGCTGCCTCCATGGAACGGAAAGGCAGGCTTGTAGAAAACATTATGGTATGTCTGCACCCACCTTCTTCACCACATTGGTCTTGTGTGATGTATGGTTCTTCCCCAAAGTCAAAATGACCATGAAAGTAAGCATGTTGATTTGATTTGGGACATCGAGGTAGCCATGACAGTGCAAATAAAGACAAGAAAAAGGACTTCCACTACTGGTTCAGAAAGTGACAGGAATGATGGGATAAGCATGTTGAAAGCAAGGAGGAATATTTTCAGCAGGATTAATGATACTGTGCCTTCAGTATAATAATTTTTAAATATTCACCATAGTTTTTGATCACACAGAGCATCACCTTGCCACCTTTTGCTGGTGTTGCTATGTCTCTTTCCCCTTAGCTCTCTTCATTTCACCTCACACTGTGTATACACATATGACCCACTTTAGGGTCTCAAAGCTTTTGAGTCAGCCAAGATGTTTATTCCCTTAACTTCCTCATACTCACATTTCTGTCCTGGTATTCCAGGCAAGGGGTCTTGCAGCCCTCTTTTGTAACACTGGAGAAAATGAAATTATTTGCCAATCATATCTTTTCCTCACTATACTGTATTCTTCATTGTTGAGTCTCTAGTACTTACACGGGCCTAGAATTTATGAGGTTCTTGAAAGAAGGAATAGGAAGAAAGAATACATTGATGGTTAATTTTAAAATGTTGAAGATAGTAAAAGTTATTAATCTTTCTGTATGCTTTCTATAGTTCATGTTAAGTAGTTTTCAAAATAATAAATATATTATGTATTTTCTTCTAATAATTTTAATGATTTATATTTTATTTTAAACCTTTTATTTATGTGTCTTTAATCTTTGATATGGCATGAGGTAAGGATCCATTTATTTCTATATGAATTTATCTTTCTGGAAATGTTTACTGAATAGCGCGATTCTTTTCCAGGCATATTCAGTGCTGCGTCTGTCAAAAATAAAGTTCTCATATGTGCATGTATCTGTTTCCAGGTTCTCTATTCTGCTCCATTCATCAAATTCTGCCCTAGTAACTCATTTTCTTGCTTTCTATCACTTCAAATATGACTTCTGGTAAAACAATTCTTTTATGTTCTCCTTAAAGATTCTCTTAGTTGTTCCCTGCAATTTGCTCTTTGCTATAAATTCTAAAATAAGCTCTATTTTACTGGAAGCACATTGTAAAAATTGGACAACTCATATGTTTGTGACAGATGCCTATAAACATAAACATAATGCTTGTCTATAAGATGTGGCATGATTTTTGTTTGGGTTGGATTTTGTAACTCCCTCCCCATAAAAAAAGATATGTTGAAACTTTAATCTCCAAAACTTCAGAATGTGATCTTATTTGGAAGTAGGGTCATTGCAGATATAATTAGTTAGTGTGAGATCATATTGAAGTGAGCTGGATCCGTACTGAAACATACCTACTCTATATAGAAGACGTGAAGATGTAGAGGAAGAAGGCCACAGGAATCTAGAGGCAGAGAGTGGAGCTGTGCAGCTACAAGTCAAAAAATTCCAGTGGGTAATGGATTCCACCCAAAATTAGAACGAGACAATGAAGGATCTGTTCAGTTTCAAAGGAAATCTATCCCTGCCAATATCTTCATTTCAAGACTACGAGCCTCCTGAAATGTGAGAGAATACATTTCTATTTTCTGAAGCCACCCATTTGTAGTATTTTTTTATAGTAACCCTAAGAAATTAAAACAACTCTATTCAACATTTCTCTAATGAAATACAATAATGGTGTACTGTTTTCACCCTACATAGTTTTGTGTACTTTGTGTTTTATTCATTTCTAAATGACTTTTACTTATGCTGCTATTTATAAAGCACAAGAACTTTTGTATGTTAATCATTTATCAAGAAAATTTACTTAATTCTCATTAGTTCTAATGGTTGTTTCTGACTTGTGTTGTAATGTATTGGCATTCAATTTGTTTGTGGTTCTTACAATTCCTTGCAAACTCTTAGCTGGTAGTAGCCGTGATTGTACATTCCAAACTGAAATCACAGTGTTCCTCATCCATTATTCCTGTAAATGGATTACATGAAATCATTATAATTACTGGCTTTTGTTCCTTACACTGTTTATGTTTAATTTTTCACTTACTGAGCAAGCTTTGCGTTCCAGGATGAAGCCTTACTTGTAAAGTTTCATTCTTTTCTTACGTTCCTCGATAGGCTTTGTTACCGTTTGCTGAGGATCTTTGCCTCTGTGTCACACAAGGGCCTGGTCTATTGCTTTCCTTTTTTGTGCTGCGTTTATGTATTTTGGGGACAAAGTAGGGCTGGCATCATAGAGTGCTGGGCTATCTCCCCTTCTCTACCATTTTTCTGAAATCATTGCACTTCCTTAATATTAGGAAAAAACCACTTGCTCTTAAAGATTTATTTTTGGAAGGTTTTTAACCATGAATTTGCTCCAGTCATTGGACTATTCAGATTATCTATGCTATCATCACTGAGTTTGGTACATTGTGGACTTTGAAGAATTCATCCATTTCATATAAGTTATTTACATGTATAGTTTTTTTGTTGTATTTTCTTATTATCTTTCTAACTTCCACGGAAGCTTACACAGAACAAGGATGCTTATGATGGTCTAGTTTGTATTAATAAAATCTGGAAAATACTGAAATCTTTGTCAACATTAGGAAAGATTAAGTATATTAAAGTACATGTTTATTATGGAATATTCCAAATATACTAATAAATATGAATAGCTCTTAGTAACTCTAAAAATGTGTATTTTCCTTTTTATCTGCTCTATCAGCTGGGTCAACCCAAAATTGAAATTTACCATAAATCTCCTTCTAGTGGGACAGGAAATTGTTATTTTCACTTATTATATGCAGAAGGTGGCTTTTTAAAGGTTTCTGATGGGTCTCACCCTTTTCTTTCTGCTTGGTTCCTGGCTCATTAAAGTCCAGGGTAGAAGTCACCTCTGATTGATAAATATACCCAGAGGAAACATAAGCTTACTTGCCTTGTGTATTCCCAATTTCAATTTCTTTATGGTCTTGGAGGATTTCTCTGATTATTTTGGCAATTCAGTCATGCAGTAAAAGAGGGTTTGTATTTCATTTGTTATATTCTATCCAGCATTACGAAGTGTGCTATTTTAGAATTTCTACAAAAATTCCAAGTATCATATACCTAAGAGCAATGATAAGACACAATTTATTCACTGGTTAAAAAAAATGGTTTTTAGATGTAAAAATATTAAATGCAATTGAGGAAAGCCTAGACAGCAATCTGGTGAGAACAGCACTTTGGCGGCATGTATTAAAATGTTTAAAATCGTGTGTTGTACCCAGCGACCCCATTTCTCAGCTCCTATTGAAGAATAACCCCTGCAGCAGAGAACAAAGATTCTTATAACATCTAGTTTGTATTAATAAAATATGGAAAATACTGAAATCTTCGTTAATATTAGGAGAGATTAAGCAAATTAATGTTTATTATGGAACATTTCAAATACTCTAATAAATATGGACAGCTGTTAGGAGTTCTTGGGAATATTAACAGATACAATAACCTGTAAGTGTTTAGCCCAGATTATGTGTTCAACAAATGTTGCCAACTGTTACTTTTTTTAAAATGCTTCATGGTTCTGACATTTCTGAGGTACTGAATCAGACAACTCTGAAACATATGTTCCTAAGGACTCCAGGTACCAGAGTGGGTCTATACTGTTCTCTTCTGTCCCATTTCATTCTTTCTTTTCTAGTCCACAGCAACTTATCACAGGCCCCAGATGTGGCAGATCATCCAACAATTCTTGTTAAAGGAGGCATGTCTAATGTTTCTTTCCAATTAGTTATTAATTCTGTCAAACCTTAGGAGATAGGTGAATAGCAGTGCAAAGTCATTTGGTCTGTGGGGTTGTGTGCAGCTTGCTCTTAGATGATAAAAAATTTATGTATATGTTAGAAAATAGCTTTAAATGTTTCAAGACAAGATTCCTATTGAGCACCTTGATAGCCAGTTGGACAGTCTGCATCTTAAAGTATCATTATTAGTTGCTATAACAAAGAAGCACTCATAGTTCAGTGACTTGACGCACAGAAGCATAGTCTTGCAGCTGTAACAAGCAAGCTAGGTGGTCCTCATAAATAGGCATTTCTCCTCCACCTGGGGACTCAGAGACCCAGGCCCCTTCCATTCCACATTCCTCCTGCCTTCCCTGAAGATCTCATAGTAATTCGCATCTTGCCACAGGTATAGAGAAGACCTTTCAGGGAAGTAAAAGCAAGTATTTTATGGACCATGATCATGTTGTGTTCCTATTCCATGGAGAGCTCCTGGTCACCCAGCCACACCAAGCTGCAGTGAGGCTGGGAGCTGTAGTCTAATTGGCAAGTAGAACACATTTGGCAGACAGCTAGTAATCTCTTCCATGAAATTCATGCACAGCCTTGTTTCTATACATAGCTTTCCATTGATCCCTTCTAGAAAGACACTCCAAAATTCCAGCTGTTACAGAAATCATGAGAGAAATTCAGTTTATGAGAAGTCATAGGTCAGTTGAGCAACTGAGGATTTGCTAACAAAGTTTGCAGAGAGCCCAGTACAATATTGAGAAAACCGGCCAGGGATTCATCCCAGTGGTTCAAATGCTTGCCTGGTAAGCACAAGGTTGTGAGTTCGATCCCCAGTAAAAAAAAAAAAAAAAAAAAAATGAGAAAACTGCCAAAGTCACATTCCAGGTGCGAGTTAGTTTTCAAGTAAAAGAGCTTGTCACTTTGGTAGCTGGCATTCTGAAACCAATAATTGCATTTAAATATTCTCAGTTCTTCCTTTGAACATTGAAAGGGATGGTATCTCAACCAGAGATTGAGATAGTACAGTTTAGTTTTCCAACAAAAACCTGTATAGTTTAGAAAGTTCTTCGACACCTAGCCAATGTTCCTCTCTTCTTGGCATCAAACTTTTTGCTCATATGTCAGTGGGCACAGCCTTTCATGCCAATGACATGAACAGTAAGATAACATGTGAGAAAGTAACAAGGTCTTTGCAACCTGTCTCCTGCCTTTTCCAGTGTTCAGTGACTCATTCATTCTGGTTAAGTATCATATCCTCATTGCATCTAGAACCAAAATATGCTTCACATGCCCTGAAGTCTGAAAAGCACTCTACAATTTACCCAGCAGACCAGGAGCTAAACACTACTTTAACTCAATCCTAATGAGGCATTATTTCCTTCATATTATTGATCAATGACATTTGGGAACTAATTTATCAAGTTTTAATAGTCTTCTATTAACACTTCTTTCTGTGCCTTTGTTCTGTGTTTTGAAATCTTTTTTCATTTGATCTTGAAGGCCAATACTATTTTCTTAATACTTCTACTGAACTTCTGAGTTTTTAAATTAAAAAATATTTCTTATTCCAAAATGTCTCAATTTGTATTATTTTTATTGGTTAGTTGTGATTTCTCTATCTCTTCCAGTCACCTGTCTTACAGGTTCCTACCTGTTTCCCTCTCTGGGATTACCCTGTCAATTTTTCTCACCTGCTCCTTTCTCTTCATCCTTAGGGCTTAGGTCAGGCTGCTGGGAAGTCTTGTCAAGTAGAGGTTAGGGATGCAGAGACTTCTGTGGCAAGGCCTCCGTCTTTTTTTTTTTTTTTTTGTACCAGTGATCAAACTTATGACCTTGCACTTACCAAGCAATTACTTGAACTACTGAGCTAAATCCCCGGCCCCCTCCATCTTCTTATGGCCTAGAAGAAAGCCTGTCCTCCCCCAGGAATAATCATTGGAAAGAACATCTTCCTCAACTTCAGGAGACTGAAGGAACTTGGCACAGATAGTTTTTGCTATAGTTATGGAAGCTGGGAACCCTGAGGAATCTCACAGTTACACATGGATATTCAACACCTTCTCTGGGGTCAGTCTACCACCCTCTTTCAGATGCTCAGGCTCTGCCCTACCTACGTGCCCTCCACAGGGCCCATTTGCTAGTGCAGGCTAGCAGGAAGTGATTAGGAATTAGACAAGAGATTATCACTGCCAATGACACAGAGACGTCTCAGCTAGGTACAATTTTAAGAATCTTAGAATTCATTCTGATAAAATTTCATTGTTCATTTTTCTCTTTTAAAGAGTGGCATTTGACTATAACTCAAATCTTTAACTGAAGACTTGTGAGAACCAGCAAATATTCTGCAGTTGACTGGAGGGTCTTGGGAAAAGGTCTTTTACTCTGACAACTTGATTTTGTTTCAGCTACAGAACTCTGGTCACTTTTACTTCTGCATATTCACATCACCCTCCTTGTGGAATGTTAATGGCTTGATCAGCACCAGTTAGGGTATTGCAGAAAATCCTCCCCCCAGCCAGTATACTTCAGTTTGTTAGTTTCTCATGTAATAGTTCCTGTTCCAGTTCTGGATGCTTCTGTCTCTTAGAAATGGCTGGTCACTATGAGGCACATTGTATAAACCAATCCCAAATTCACAAGCCTTTCTCTCTCTGTACCTCCTGCTTACTTACCTCATATAAAGTGTATACCACCAGAAATCAGGTCCTGATATTTTGGGACTAATTCCAGTCAGTGCCTATCAATGTAAATAAATCTGCCTCCAAATCTTAGATATCATTTTGGTGTTTCTGCTTGCCATTGCATCTGGTGCATCAATTGGGAAGACTGACCACTTGGTCACTGGTCATGGTCCTTACTGGCACAGCAAGGATCTCTTTTGGTCCCAGTGAGAAAGCATGCCCTTGAAATTTCTGGAATTCCCTCAGAGGTCTGGAGGAGGATTGTTGACTCCCTGCTTGAGCAGCTCAAATCAGACCCCAAAGGGAGGACAGAATCTGTATGCCTGTCTGCCTGCCTGCCTGCCTGCCAGATACTTGAAAGACCTCAAGGAGCACCCCAGTTAGTCAGTCTGTCAGTCCTGCTCAGTTCAAGCTGAAGAAGAGTTTCATCAACTCTTGTTAGATAAGGTTACCTTCAAGGGAAGGGAGTTGGAATGTTTAACCTCTGAGTGTCTGCTGAATGAATGTGTGAGTAAGTGAAACAGACAACATAAGCAATAGACTGCTGCATCTGTGCCCCAAGACTGGGAAGCACTGGTTGTGGTGACTGATTGGGCCCTCACCTGCAGTTCCATGGCAATCAACATATGGCATAATGGAGGTCTGGCACCCTCCTCAGCTAAGTTGTGCCTAAGTCCCCATGAGAGGCATGGCCAGGTGGGCATCTGAATGATCTCCCTCTCTGAGAGGCACCCACCCTTTGTCTGTTGCACCATTGTTCAAGGCTATACAACATACACTGTAGGGAGACAGAATGGAAGCTCATTAGTTAAAAGCCACATTCCCTGACTGCAGGAAAAGGGGCTTCTATGGCATTAAAAATTAAACCAAACCACTCCCTGAATCTCAAAGAAAAAATTCTTCTTGAGAATTCTGCCTTGACACCCTTGTAGGCTGCCGCAGTTGCTGCCAACACCTATAGCTTCACTCCCTGCTCCTGATTCATCTACTTGCAGCCAATTGAACTGGTTTTAGCTAGCCATTGCTTGAATTCAGCCACAGAGGCCCTCCCTCCAGAGCCTTCTTCTTACATGCTTGTCCTGGTCAGATGGAATCATCTAACACCCACCCTAGATAATTGTCAACAATTCTGAATTCCACATTGTGACAGAGGAAAAATTGGACTGTCAGCCCTGAAAAATGAGTTGTTCCCTGTTGAATCTGAATAGACAGAACAGATCAAATTTAATCAAGTTGGGCCCCCAAGAGCCCATGGTCATTGCAAAAGTCTAGGAGAAACTTGTGACTTTCCTAGTAGACAATGGAACACAACTCTCTATCTTCAAAAGTTCCCTCTGTCAAAAAGTTATCATCATAGGAGCAACTATGACTCTCACCTCTTGCCCCTTCTGCCAGGCACAAACTTCCAGCCTGGGAGTACATCTCCTTCACACCAAATCAGACCACCTCACTCTTGTTTACCCCTGCACTTTCAACTTTGGCTGTTCCCTGAGAAAAGAATGATGCCTGCATCAACCTGAGACAGATAACCCACAATCCTGAAGTTGTAAAACTCTCCTCCCAGAGATATGAACTAAAGACTCACCTTTGGCCTGGCCATGAACTATGCCATTTCACCAAGAACTTCATTGCTGTCAGATGTCACAGGAAGCATAAACAGGTGTCCAGGCATGCATCATCCTGATAGACTGTTAATCACCTTGTGCAAGATCTCTGTGCCATCAGCAACACAACTCCCACCTTGCAGTCTGTGGTTCCTGAACCATATACCAATTTTAGACTGTCCTAGATTTCAAAGGTGCTGTCTTCTGCTTGCAAGTTGCTCCTATAAACCCCTTCAACTGGGAAAATCCTGAGATAAAAGGTCAACTCACTTGGACTCTATTGCCATAAGGAGTTAAAAACTCTCCCACCTTGGCTCCACACCTGTGTCCTGTATGATAAGAAACCATCCTAGTCAACAAAAAAACCCCACAAGGCCAGCTGAGAGGCTCTAAGATTCAACCCAAGCCACAAAAGCTTTATCCTGCTCTGCCCAAGGACCCCCAAGTCCAACCTGCTTCCTCCTTACATTCACCAACCCCAAGTTGCTCAACCAGCCATGATACCACCACCAATAGTTCTTTCTCCTGCACCACAGCCTCCTGCTCTACTTTCAGAAACTCTTTGTGACTCTGTTTAAAGATGAAGAACAGCACTGTATTTTAGATGGGGCCCAAGTCTGGTTAAAGTCAAAGTCCTTGCCACTACAGTTGATCCTGATGCTTGGGTGAACATAGTCCTACCCCAAGCACATCCAAACTGGGACTGTAATGCAACAGAGGGCCATGAAGGTTTAGATTAGTCCTGCACTGCTCTCCTGGAAGGCCTGAAACAGGGAGGCAAGAAGTCAAAGAACATGTCTAAAGTTACTGAAGTTACCCACTGGAGCAACCACTGAAAAGAAATCCTGTCAAAGCAGATCATGTGAGACTGATGGACACTTTCTCAAATATGAATACATGCTTAAATGCCCTATACCTCTTCTGGGACATGACAAGCCTCCCTTACACTCAGGCACACTGAACTGAACTTGACATTGACTCTGACTATACCCCAGGAGGAAGAATAACATCTACATCAGCCTGAAATGCCTGATAATCACAAAGCTGAAATTTTGAGAGACTCATTTCCAGAGATATAGACAGAGGACTCACCCCTGAGGCCTGCTATTAATCATGCCCCTTTGATGATCAAGCTCTGTCCTAAGGCAACCCCCACCTGCATCAAACAGTACACCTCTCCTGCCTATAAAGTTAGTTCAAGATCTGCATGCTACCAATGCTACTGTGATTGCCCGCTGTACTCATCGCCTCAGTCTTCTGCTGCACACATCCTGCTGCTACACCTGCCTGGACCTAAAGAATGCCTTCTTCTGCCTTCATTTGACTCTCGTCAACCAGCCCCCCTTCATCGTTAAATGGAAAGACACCAGTTCTGAGTCAAAAGCCAACTGACCTGGACTCAACCTCCCAGATCTTCAAAAACTTATTTCCTCTTTGAAAAAAGCATTTCTGACTAATGACACTCACACTGCCTGCTGAAAAGAAACAAAATCTCTGCTACAATATCTGGCAGAAACTGGTTGCAAGAAAGAAATTCCATAAATTTCTCGGAGCCGCTGGCTTCTATTTGCTGACTCAGACTGTCCGTCAGTCCCTAGGAATGTCTAACGGCCTCTAAGGGCTGCCTCACTCATTTGCCTCTGTGCTCTAATAGCCACTTTCCTTCTGATCAAGAAAGCTGACAAGTTCACCTTAGACTGAGACCTAACTGTCCAGATGCCATATGTTGTACTGAGACGAACTGTTCTAAAATAATGCACCCCTTGAGAGATGCTGAGTACACCATGTTTATGGATGGAAGTAACTCTGTTAGGAATGAAGCCCAACAGGCTTCATATGCTGTGGTCACCTTGGACAAAACTATTTTTGCCAAACCTCTCTTCCAGGGATGATCTGCACAGTAGGAAATCTATTACAATTTTCTGTAGGTTTTTATCATGAATGGATGTTGGACTTTGTCAAAAACTTTTTCTGCATTTATTGAGATAGATGATCATTTGATTTTTGTTTTTGTCTTTATTGATAAGCTGTATTACATTTATTGATTTGCATATGTTAAACCATCCCTGCATGCCTGGAATGAATCCTACTTGATCGTGGTGTATATTCTATTTGATGATTTGTTGCATTCTGTTTACTAGTATCTTACTGAGGAGTTTTGTACTTATGTCCATTAGGGATATTGGCCTGTAGTTCTCTTTTTTGGTTGGCTTCTTCTCTGGTTTTTGTATCAGGGTAATATTAGCCTCCAGGAATAAGTTAGGGAGTATTGCTTCCCTTTTAATTTTATTAAAGAGTTTGAAGAGTTAGATTACATCTTAGCATTAGGCGTTAGCATATTTTCTCTAAATTTCTTGTGGAATTCAGTAGTGAATCCATCTGAAAGTTAATTTTTCTTTGTTGGTAAGTTTTTAATTACATTTTCCATTTCCTTAACTGGTATTGGGTTATTTCAAACTTTTACATCTTCTTGACTCAACTTTGGTAATTCATATGTACCTAGAAATCTGTCCATTTCTCTGTATTTTTAATCTTATTAAAGATTCTTATAGTAGGCATTGATGATCTTCTAAATTTCCTCAGGATCCATTGTGATTTCACCCTTTTGATTCCTAATTACATGAATTTTAATCTTTTCTTTCCTTTTCTTATAAGGTTTGCTAAGGGTTTATCAATTTTATTTAATCTATAAAAGAACCAAATCTTCAATTCATTGACTCTTTGTATTGTTTTCTTAGTCTCAGTTGCATTAATTCCTGCTCTGATCTTTAAAATTTCCTCCCTCATATAGACTTTTGACTTGACTTGTTCTTATTTTTATAGAAACTTTAGGCCCAACATTAGGTTGTCTATTTGAGCTCATTTGGTTTTCCTGATATAAGAATTTACTGCTATAAGTTTCTCTCTGAGAACTGCTTTCATTTTTCCCATAAATTCCCGTATGTTGTATGTGCATTATCATTTAATTGTAGATATTGTTTAATTTCTTTAATTTCATCCAAGACCCATTGATTGTTTATAGAGTATTATTTAATTTCCACATGTTTATGGAGTTTTTGTGGTTACTTTCACCAATGATTTCCAATTTCATTGCACTATAACATGCATGGGATCATTTCAATTACTTTGCATTCACTTAAGCTTGTTCTATGGGCTAATATGTGGTGTATTTCAGATAACATTGATGTGTATCTGAGAAGAATGTGCATTCTGATGTTGTTGGGTGGAACACTCTGTAAGCATCTACTAAATCTATTTGTTCACAGGTTTGGTTCGGTTCTGATATTTCTTTTCTGAATTTTTTTTGGTCTGGTTAATCTATCTATTTGTGACAGTGGGGTATTAAGGTCCCCCATTACAGTTGTGTTACCACTTGTTTGATATTTCATGTCCATTTATATTGTTGTGTGTTCCTGTATTTGATACATATGTTTATGATTGTTATCTCTTCTTCTTGAAGTTTTCTCTTAACAAGTAAGGAGTGACCTTCTTTATCACTCCTAGTCATTCTTGGTTTTAAGTTCACATTGTCTGAAAATAGAATAGTTACCTCTGCTTTTTCCTGGGTTCCTGTCATGTGTAGTATTGTGTTACATCTTTTGATTTTCAGTCTACGAATTTCTTTTTGAGTTAAATGTGTTTCTTGTATACAGTATATTGATGGATCTTGTTTCTTGATCTGTTTTGCCAATCTGTTTCTTTTGATTAGTGAATTGAGGCCATTTACATTGATGGTTTAACTGATCTGCTTAACTGTTGGCTTATCCTTGCCATATTATTTCCCTGCTGTAGGTTTCCTCCTGTCTTTTCCCTATGTTTAATTACTTGCCTGGTGGTTTCTTTCTGTTGTTGTTCTTGGAATTGTGCTCAATATTATCTTTCTAGACTATCTTTCAGTACACTTTCTAGGATTGGTTTGGTGGTCATGAATGTCTTCTGTTGTTCTTTATCTTGGAAGTATCTTATTTCTTCATTAATTTTGAAAGATAGTTTTTCAGGATATACCAACCTGGGTTGGAAGTTGTTGACATACATAAAAATATCATTAAAGCAATGGAGATAATTGAGGAAAGAGAAAAAGAAGACAAATGGATTAGTACAAAAATACAGGTTAAAAAAAAAAAAAAGGAAAACTAAACCAGCATAGAAAGAAGAAAAAAATAAAAGATAATAAAAAATAAAATTCCTCTGGGGTCCATAGAAAGCCCAAAACCACTGGGTAACCCCACCGAACCTGCAGTAGAGGTTGTGCTGGATGCAGAGTTGATCTTGGCCTCCAGATGTGGGGGACTGGTGCCAGAGCCTTCAGCCAGTACTTTCTGTACGCCTACTCCTCACCCTGTTTCTCTCTGCATCTCTCTCTCCCAGTTGCTGTGCTGCCCTCAGACAGAGACAGACAAGGGCTGCTCCTACTACCATATGTAGTTGACTTCTGGTCCTTCACAGCCTCCTGTGTTACTGTTTCATGGCACATCTGTCTCTCAGGTCACCTGTTGCATGGTGGGTTGGGGTGCTGTTCTGTGGACTGACCCTCTGCTCCAGATGCCATCCAGGTCTGCTCAGTCCCAATTCTTACTCCTCTCCCAAGGGGAGGTGCATTCACCTCCCACGCATTGCTGTGCCACAGCACAATGCTATTTAAGTCCCACATCCCTCAAGCTACTGGTAGCAGGGTGGGTGGAGTCATGCTGTTCTACTCTGCTTTCACCTGCACCCCCTTGCCAACGCCATCTCTGCTGTGGTCAGTAGCCTTGCTGACTCATTGCTTCTGTCACTGCTGCTTATTGCCAGGCAAGGTGGAGTGGGATGCTTTGGGCTGACTTTCTGCTTTTGCTGTTGGAGTACAGACAGCCTAGGGCTCAGTCCTGCATCACAAGGCTGCTCAAAGCCATGTCCTTTCAGCCACTGGTCACAGGGCAGGAAGGGTCATGCTTTTCCATTTACTACAAGCCTTTGCAATCTCTAATCTTGTCCCTAGAGGTTCCAGTTAGCACTCGGACTCCAGTGCAAGAAAGGAAAGGAAAGCTAAAGAGAAAGGAAACAAAGGAAAAGAAAAGAAAGGCAAGGCAAGGCAAGGCGAAGCAAGGTGAGAGGGTAAACAAAGCTGGCTGCTTATCAGGAAAGGAGCAGTTATCTCTCTCCTGTGTGTGCTGGCCAAATTTTCTGCCAGGCCACAGCATCCTCTGGGGAAAGTGAAAGAGGCAGGAGACCTTATATAAGTCTATCCTGTGTGACTTGATTTGGCTGCACTATTTTAGTCCATCCATTATTTTCTTCTTTTCTTTTAAACTTCCTGGTATGGTGGTCCTGTTCCACCCAAGGTTGGGCAACCTACTGGCAGCCCTGTGGGCTGGATCGTCATTTTGTTAAGTCCTATATCTCCGTTTTGTTTGATCTGTAAGTCTGTTATTTCAGACTGGCTTTAGCTTCAGGATGTATGTCCCTCTCTTTCTTCCAATTACCTGTGTTTTTTCTTCATTTTCTCTGAGTAGCTCTAAACATGCTTCTTCCTCTATTCATCTATGTTCTCTCCCAATGTTGATTTTCTTTTAACAAAATTCTAGTAGACAGCAACCTCTCTCCCCCTCCTTTACTATCACTGCACAGTAATAGCTGCAAGGGGCAACTACGATTGCAAAGCTTCCTGCTTGTGCATCAGCTGGTGTTAAAAGTCTGATAAAAGTCTTCCCCAAAGCCTCAGCTTGACTCTTCAACCCTCTGCCCACATTAGTGAGAGATGTGATAAAACACAAGGGGCGCCACTCACCATCTCACTTCAGTAAAAGCAAAATTAAAGAATAAATATCTCTGATGGGGTTTCCATTGCCTTTACACAAGGGGAAGGGTTATTATAGACTTACAAGAAAGCAGGAAACAGGGACTACTGGGGTAGACCAGAGCAACTTTCTCCCTCTCTGCTCTTCTCCTTCCACTTTCCTCACCTCCAGTCCCTTTGATTTAAAGTCTAATTGGCTCTGACCCACTTGGAAGTCAAGATAAGAATTTGTAAAAACAGTAAGACCACAGAAGCTTCACTCCACGCTGCCTGATTCAGCTGAGCGGCAAGAATTTGTTCAGTAGTCAAAGGTAGGCAATCTCTGACTTCTGTCCTATTGCTATTTCCTCAGCAGAGATCTCTTCAGCGACTCCCCATTTGCTGCAGCATAAAATCTAGAAATTCTGCCCTTCTTGAGTCAAAGCCAGAAAGATATTATTTTGCTTTATCACGTCTTTGCAGCGAGGAAAATAAACATGTAAGCGCGGTATGTGAGTGTGGCATCTTTGCTGAGATCAGCTCTCGCCAGTCCTCATCCCGCGTCCTCAGGCCCTGAGTCCCGGAGGAGAGGTGGAGCCGCCAGGTCCCCGGTGGCCACAGGAGACGGGATCGTTTTCATCTGCAAGAAGTCACTGTGGAAGCGCCTGCTTTTGTCCCGCAGCGCTGCGGAAGGCTGTGCGAGCGGCCGGCCCTGGACCTGCCCGGCGCCTGCTGACCTCCTGGGCAGTGTGGCCTCCTCTGCTATCTTTCCTTCAAAGAACCACGACTGTCTTGGACGCCACAGTCTTCTTCACTGTCACTTGGTTTGTGGGTTGGTTTGCTTGTTTTGATACACATCTGCTCTTAAAATGAGCCGCGTAGAATCGCCTCGGCCGCCCTGAGCGCACAGGCGGCAGCGCAGGGCACGACCTGCTGCGCCTCCCTGAGACACCCCGCGGGCGTCGCGCGCGGCGGGGAGCCCCAAATCCTGAAAGCACGGCACGGCGCGCCCCCACTAGCCCCCCACCCCACCCGCGGGCCCACGCAGCTCGCTCTCCCCCGCCCGGCGGAGCCCTCTGCGTCCCTGGACTCCTGGCCGTTCCCCAGGCGCCCCAGGCTCTGCCCTGCGAGGCGGGCGGGCGGGCAGCTGGGCGCGCGGGAGGCGCCTGGCCCCCTGGTCGTCCCCACCGGGTCCTGGCGGGCGTCAGCTCCTGCCACCGCGGCGGGCTCGGTTAGCGCGGTCAGTGGCCTTGGACCTGATTATCCTTTAGGGGAAAACAGCTCGTGAGCGGGGTTGCCAAGGTTACTAAGCGACCGAGAAGCATCTTTCAGAAAGCGCAGGGGCCCAGAGGGAAAGACTTTGGCAAAGGAGCTCTCTTGGGTGACTTTGGAAAAGTAGCTATTTCCGTCTGTGCCTCACTTTCCCCATTTGTATAATTGAGTACTTAACCAAAGGATCCCTTGGCTACCTCCCCTGGTCCCTGGTGAGATATTATGATTCTACTCTATTGAATATGGTTTACTTTTTTAAAGAAAATAGAAGTGTAAATTTAACTTGGCTGCAGATCGAGTGAATATCCCTTCTCCGAACTGCACGGGCCTAGACGTGTTTCAGATTTCAGATTTCGTTCAGAGTTTGGAAAATTTACATAGGCATTACCAGTTGAAAATTCCTAATCCAAAAATCTGAAATCCAAAATTCTCAAAAATCTGAAACATTCGGAGTGTCATATTGGAGCTCGAACACTTTCAGAGTTTCAGAGTAATTAGAGAATCCCAAGAGTTGACACACTGTATACCATTGTCTTAAAAGAATGGCCAATATGTTACTCAGAGTGCAGATCCTAGACAAAAAACACTCTCACAAAAAACAAATAGATAACACAAAATTCACTTTTCAAGGAACTAAGAGAAACTAATAGTATAAATGAAATGAATTAGCATATATATTGAAATATTTTTGAAACGACAGGATAATTTGAGGAATTATTCGAACTTCTCCCTACTTTCTGTTTTGCTATCTTCTGTTTTTATTTTATTGATATGTGTATATATTTTGACTTTCTCATGTAATAGAAATCATGTGCTGTCTAAACTGTGTCTGACTTATTTCCCTTAACATTATGTTGTCAAGTTGTAGCCATTTGCCTAGGAATGCCTCAGAGTTTATCTTTCTTTATGGCAGAGTAGCACTCCCTCTTATATAAATACCACATTTTCTTTATCCATTTCCTTTCTTTCCATTTCTCTTTTTTCTTTTTCCCAGTTCTGAGGATCTAGTCTAGGTCCAGGTGCTATTTATTTATTTATGCAGCGAGTTTTGCTAAATTGGCCAGGCTAGGCTTAAATTTGCAGTCCTCCTGCTTCAGTTTCCCAGAGTACTGGGTTACAGGCATGTACTATCACACCTGGTCCTTTTCTGCCCTTTTGAAGAATTGAGTGCATAAGTGTTCTAATGAAAGGCAAGACTGGGCTAGGTAGTAAAGCCATCACCTTTCCTGACTCCAAAGTTTGAGAACAGGACCAGGAGTCAATAGAAATAGACCTGAAAATGAAGCAGAATGAAGCCAGAGTAGTGATCAGAGGCCTGGGCAAGCTACCCTTGCCCTGTGGCAGCCCCTGAGGATGTCAGGGAGGTTTCTGGGGGAGCCACCATATGCAGGACCCATGATACAAGGCCTAGTCAACGTCCTTCCCAGCCAAGCTCCTTCACAGGAGAAAGAAGCAAGCATGAAAGGGCAACTTGATAGGACGCCTGGTTAGAGGAGATGATCCCCAAATTGATTCTTTTTTCACTTGTTTAACATTAAAAAAATAGGTATTTACAGTGTCACACAATGTTTTGATATATGTGCATATCATTGTGTGCTTAAATCAAGTTAATTAACATATTATCACCCAGTATACTTATTTTTTGTGATGAGAACATTCAAAATCTACTGTCTTAGCATTTTTCATGCATATAATGCATTATAATTAATGATGGCCATCATGTTGTATGACAGAGCTCCAGAACGTCTTCTGATACTCTGGCCCCATTAACCCACACAGCCCCTTTCCCCACATACCATCCTCACCCCAGCCTAGCATCTGGGACTGCCTTCCTCTTCTCTGCTTCTGTTAAGTTGATTTCTGTTAAAGAGTCCACACAAGTGAAGTCATGCAGTATTTGTCTTACTGTGCCTCGCATCTCTTCCAGCCTCATTTGTACTATTGCAAATGACAGAATTTCCTTCTATTTTAAGGCTGAATATTATTCCATTGAGACTATGTACCAATTTGCTTTATCCACTGGTGGGCATTTAAGTTGACTCCATATCTTGGCTATTGTAAATAGTGCTGCAAGGAACTTTGCAGTACAGATATCTCTTTGACATACTGATTTCATTCTGTCTGGAATGGCGGCCACTACTTCAGGCCTTTGAGGTAGGCTGATTGGGGGGAAGGGGTAGAGAGGCCAGCAAAGATAACAAGAAGACAAAAGAAATCAGCGTGGTTGGGAGCAGTCAGCTTGTGAAAACATCTCTTTGACACAAGATGGCACTGAGGGAGGAAGGTCTTAGAATCTAGGATTTTAGGAATTTAATCATGATTTTAGGGTCCTGGTTTCAGGAAGAAATGGGGTTGTCAACTCTGAGACCCTGTGTGCTCTCCACTGGCACATGGAAGGGAGCTGACTGAGCCAAAGCTTCAACAACAGGAGGACTCCAAAATCAGATGGCAGGATCAGATTTGGGGGCTCACAGGGGCCCAGGAAGGAGAATTCTACCCTCTCCCCAGCTCCCTTCCTTCCAACCTGCTCTACTCCACTGCGCTCTGGACACTTGGCTCTCCTGCCCTGTCTGTTCCGCTCTGTCATCAGTGCTTAGTCCTGAGCTTCTCCAGCTCAGCTACAGAGCCGCAGCCAGGCTGTGGGATCCGCATTAACCCTGGGGATGCAGTCCTGCTGCTGCCAGGTCCAGCCAGTGCCCTACGCAAGATGGGAACCTGCCTACAAGATGCCAAATCCAGACATATTACAATCCAAATATTGAATATTGTAATCCGAGTATTATAATCCCTTTTTCAGTCCTCACAATCCAGAAAGTTGTATTTTTAATCCTATTGAAACATAATTGGAATCCCTGCAAGTTAATTCCAATCTATAACCTCTAATGCAACCCATGATGAGAGTAGAGACACTAAGACATATTCAAGGTTTTGGGCAACCAAGGGGTCCTAAGTCCGATCTAAGTGAGAGTAAACAGACAAAGGCCTTGATCCAAGGCTTCTCCCAGAGTTTATTGTCTTGTGAAGAAGGGAGTGGTTCAAGGATGAGTGACAGTGAGGATGGTGGGAATTACATGAGCAAGGTGAGCTGATCTAGTCATGTGAAGAGCAAGCACCTCTGCAATATGCAGAGAGAAAGATATGCAGAAGGACCAGTCTGCATAAACCGATTGGGATAGCAAATGAATGAATTTAGGAGGTTGGTGCTTCAGTTTCTGATATGTAAACTTTTGTACCCTGGGAAGTCATAGCTTCTTATTTTGAGGCTTGTACCCAGCTGACATTCCTGGAGCTAACTGGCTCTGCCATCTCACTGGGTTCAACTGTTTAACAGGGAACTAATGTAAGGAAACAGGAAATTAATTGTCTTTTGGTCTTAAAGATTACATATCAGTACCTTATTTAGCCTTATTTCCATTGCTTAGAGCCAATTGAAGGGATAAGGAAATAACATAGCCAACTCTATCCATATCAGTACATGGAGACAGGGTCCTGGTTTAAATAATGTGAAGGGAATAGATCTGCATTCAAGGAGAGCCATCCACTTGGTCTTCTACATGGACATATTACTTTCTTCTAGTCACTTGTTTTAAAAAAACACATTTGACATATTTAATATGGTGCAATATAATTGTGCTACTCACAACGGAAAATGAGTTAAGATATTAATTCATAGGAATGTAGTCTAGGAATGGAATACAAAGTTTTACCTTATATAATGGATATCATTCTCTTTTAATCATTTAGACTAATAATTTCATTTGGTTCAAACTTCAAGGGCTCAAACCGGCAGCTGTGTATGGCAGTGAGTCTTGGTTGCAGTGACTCTCTAGCCCCCACTGGGTTTTGGTTCATTGTCTCTTGAGTTCAAGCCTTCAAGACCACACTCCACCTCAAATGATCAAATTACTTCTTTCCCATATCCAGTGAGACGGAAGACAGACAGACATAAACCAGTGCCAGTGATTCATACCAAAAGACGTACTTAGTGGGAATAATATTACAAACTATGTTTGTATGTTCAGCTGGATTCCCATATGCATTCCTCTTACTCTCTCCTGCTGACCATGACTAGATTACTGACTTAACTTCTGAGAGTCTCGCATGAGAATGAGCAATAATGAGGAGCAGGGAAAGCTTAGGTAACGAGGTTATGCTAGCCCCTAATGGCCAGCAGGAAAGAAACTCTCCTACCTTCTCATTCCTGCCAACTGTCTGCCAAAAGCTCATTGGAAGTTGAACTGCACATCAAACTGTGCCAGTCTCTCCATTCAACTGCCAGTGACAAGCACTCTTTAGGTGCTCAAGCATGGTTTCTTCTGTTGAAGAATTTCCTCACTTCATACAATTTTAGGAGAGTCATAGTCCCTTCTTTCTACCAGAGATAGTGTCTTGCTGTTCCTTTTCCCAGCCTTGCCCACAGCCAGGACATGGCCATGTGATTAAATGTGATCAGTAAGCAGCACCCATCCAGCATCTCCAATCTTGAGGGAGGGAGGTGTGAGCTGAGGTTCAGTTAAAGCTGCCTCCAGAGGCTTCTGAGAAGTGCATTGTGGGGAGTGGCCAGAAGGCAGCTCATCAGCTCACAGAAGCTGCTGCTCCACTAGGGCCACGGCTGCACTTTGCTGTCCTCTTCGGAGCCTCTTTCTTTGGTTTCTCCCTAGTTGTGTGGTTACCTGTTGACCTTCACATAAACTTTTCTTCTGTTTAAATGAAATAGAATCCACTTTTGTTCTTTGCAGCCCAAAATGCATCCACAAATAGAAAAAATGCAAATCATGTTGAAATAGATAATTTTCTGCCCCACTTTGTGGATGTCAAGAATTGGCCATGCATCTTGCTATAGCTCAGGACAGGTGAGCAGAAATAGCCACCTGTCACTTCTGGAAAGAATTTACGGGATTAGCCTTTAGTTCACTCTACCTCCCTTTCCTCTGCCACCAACCATCCATGTTCAAATAAATCTGGAGTCATTCAACCTGCTCCAAGGTAAGAAAGCAGAGCTCTTTGGTGTTGGGGACCACACTATCTCTATTGCAGTGTCTTAGCAAAACTCTATAGCTTTGTTGTAGAGCAAAAGGAATCACAAACAGTGTGCAAATGAAAGACCATGTCTATGTTTCACCAAAACTTTTTTGAAAAAACAGATGGCAAGACAGATTTTGCCCATGACCTTATAGTGTCCCAACCCTGTGTGGCCCCATCTACCTCATTCTGGAATTAAGAGATAGGGAACAAAAACATAGCAACCTACCTTGAGCATGTGGCTTGAGTGAGAGGCACAATATGGTATGTGTGAGCCACTAAGCTTTTTGGGTCATCTGCTGCCACAACTCAATCTGGCCTATGCTGGCCATTCATGAGTTTGACAAGATGACCTCCATGTAAGTATGAAATCATGATTTCATATGATTTGAGAAAGTTAGGTCAACAGAGTGAGGCAAAGACTTCTTTATATTTCAAGGTCAAAAAGCAAAAGCAAATTCCCTTCACTTTTGTGGTACAGTTTCAAACCTGCCTCTGTTGGCGCTCTGTTGCGTGGTACTGATCCAGAGAACTGGACTCTGACCGTCCTTCCATGTCAATTACTTGCTTGACTCCAGAGTACCGTCCTCACTGCCCAGGTCTCGAGCTCTCCACAGGGAAAACACAAAACTAAGATGGCCCGGAAGTGGATTCTCCAACCCTGCCACTCCTGGCTTTTGTGAGGCCATTGTTTACTGCATGACTGACAACAGCAGGAGGTTTCCAAAGTCAACAGGGAACCAAAATCTCCTTTTGAAATAGATCCTATCTGCTGGCACAGGCATGTTCAGCAAGGACACAGCTCTTAGGAAAGTGGGGTCATTTTCCAGGCACTCAGTAAGCAGCCTGATGGAGCCCACAGAACCATGTCCTGGGGAGGAAATGTGAGTTCTGTGCCATGCATCCCCATGTCCTGCTGGAAACTCAGTGCTCAGCAGGTCTGTCAGTCTTGGCCTCGGAAAAGAATTCCTTCATGTTCTGCTGTTGTTTCCAAAGTATGTTCTCATCTCAGATTTGGTAGAAATACACAAAACTAAGGCAAAAAGAAGAAAATGGAGAACCTTGTGTTTCTTTCTTTGCTTTTGTGCCTGCACCAGCATTGAGGACCTTCCCAGAGCCAACAGTCCTGGAGCCAAACCCAGCCCCACACCCAGTGCTCAGGGAAATCTGTGCATGTGAGATTCCAGTTCATCTCTAGGCCAGAGGCTTCAGGCTCCAACTCTGACTCAGTCCTTGACTGAGACAGGGCTTTCTGCTGACTTGTAAATTTCCACTCTCCAAATGTTGGAGTCCAATTGCCTAATCAGCAGCTCAGCAGCCTCCAGGGCTGTGTGGGGAGACTGCATGGTGCTGACCACTCCTCCCAGTCCTGCTCACCAGCTACAAAGTCTATGCCAGCTAGTACTGTGGCCATCCTTTTCCTGTGGCAGGGACTGGCAGACTACAGGCCCACTGGTCAAATCAAGCCCACTGTCCATCTCTACAAATAAAGTTTGGCAGGAATACAGTCATGTTCTCATTTATATATTGCCTGTGGGCGATCTTGTTACAAAAATGACGTTGATGTATCGCAACAGAGACCATGAGATCTGTGAAGCTTAAAGTATTTACTCACTGGCACTTTGCAGGAGAAATTGGTCAGTCCCTGGTCAACGTTTCTGTCTTCTAGAGGTGGTTATGTTTCATTAACCCATTAGTAACTCTGAAAATAGTGTCAGGCCATTCTTCAGGATGACTAAGAGGGAACAAGACCCTAGAGAGGGTGTGAAAGTTGAGTGTGAGTGTGGAGGGCCATGCGGTTGGTATGCATGCATTAAGAAGGGAGCTTAGGGAAAAGAAAGCTGAAAACTCCTGAACATTTAACAGGTTTAAGCACAAGATTTCAAAGGAGGACTCTGGGAGGGCAGCAAGCTGAGAGCAGGAGAATGCAACCCGGGGCAAAAGAAACTCAATCTTCACTATCATTATGCGAGTAGGGCAAAGATTTCACACATTCTACTATATTTAATTTTCCCTCTGAACCGCACAAGGTTGATGGGAATGTGGACCCCTTATCCGAGAGACGTAGCCCTAAAGTGGCCCTACAAGGTGAGATGGGACTGAGAACCACCTCTTTCACTCCCGAGGCCAGGACTCTTCCCTGGGCAGCGAGACTGACGTCCAGGTTTGCCTCAGGAGGTGGATGATCCTCTGCCACAGGAGCAAGATGCCCATTCGGAGTCCATGCAGGGCACAAGTGGGGAGGGGCCGTCCTCCGCTCTTTGCAACTGGCCTCGAAATGCATCAAGTCTCAACAGACTCCACATATGGTGCCCCTGATGCCTCAACTTTCTTTATTTCTGACTTTAGATCAACACTTGAACTTTAATGTCGTAATAAGAAAAACAAGTCTGTACCACAGGGCAAGTCATCTGATGTATACTAGACCTTCGTTATGGCTTAGATCTAAAATGTCCCCCTGAATTCTGTGTTTGGAGGGCAGTTGGAGCATGGGGCACCATACACATCGATGGATTCACCCATGAAGGAATTTAGTAGCTAACTATGCGGTTAGGAGGTGGGGTTTGGTTAGAGGGGGTCACTAGGGAATAACCTGAAAGGGTGTTTCTTGTCCCTGTCTCCTCCTTTCTCTACTTTTTGGCCTCCGTGATAGAAACAACTTTGCAGCTTCCAGGCCCTTCTGTCATATTGCTTCTTCTGCCTTGCAACTGCTCCACCATAGACTGAAGTAAAGCTCTCCTCCTTTATTTTTATTTATTTATTTTATTTTATTTTTTGTTTCACTGGGGATCAAACTCATGACCTCGCACTTGCCAGGCAGACGCTTAGGCCACTGAGCTAAATCTCCAGCCCTTGTCTTTTTGAGACAGGGTCTCACTATTGCTGTTCGGGCTGGGCTTGAGCTCACTTTGTAGCCCAGGCTGGTCTCGAACCTGCAGCGATCCTCCTGCCTCAGCCTCCTGAGCGCTGGGATTACAGGTCTGTGCCACCAGGCCCTGCAAGCTCTCCTTTAAGTTGTAGGTGTTGGATATTATGTTCCAGCAAAGGGAAGGTGACTAAGACAGTATGTTACAAATGCAATTAAGTTAATTCTAACAATGTAGAGGCAGAAGCAGAGCCCAGGTCAGCTGTGATCTGTGGTCTTCACAGTCACATACAGTTCTTGGGCCAGCAGAGATGCTGAAGTGTGCAAGGGGAGGTGGAGAGAAGGAGAGAGTGATCCACTGATCCCCTTCCCAGATCTGGCTGGGTCTCAGTCATGGCATGTGGGAAATCCTGTAGACAGCAGAAAAATGGCAGGGAGCAACCAGTCTGCCTGCCTAAGCCTGAGCCTGAGCCTCGCAGCGCTCCACTTTCTCTCTTCACAGAAACCGTCTTCAGTGTTTAATCAATGGTGTTTTGATTATTAACATAAATCTTCAGTATTTATGAGCAACAAGAATGAGGATCAGGATGAAAATAAGAGGGAAAGAAGACCCAGGTGTGACCCTGAGTCCCTGCTCAGATTGTGAACACCTTTCCTTCCTCTACCAGTGTCATGGCTGTGTCTGGATGTCCCCCAAAGTCTCATGTGGTCACAGGGCTTCCTCAGAGGTGTCTGAGTCTAGAGTGTGTGGTGCTAGGATCAAAGGTGTGTGATTAGTCAGTCAGTCCACTGATTGATTTGGCTTAGTACTGCCTAGGATTAAGGATGTGAGTGCTGCATCTGCCCTAGGGTGGGTAACCTGCATATATTATAAGGGACACAGAGTCGTGTCTTTCCCTTGCTTGCTACCTTCTGCCTGCCATGAACTATTTCTCCTCTGCCACACCACCCTGCCTTGGAGCCAGCCAGTTATGGACAGAAACCTCTACAAACTGTGAACTAAGTAAACCTTTCCTCCTTTAACTTGTGACCGTTGGGTATTTTGTCACAGCATTGAGAAAAGTAACTAAGACAACAAGGTAGAAGAGAGAGCTCAGATTTTAAAAAAAGAAATACAGACTAGAGAAGTTTTGATCCTATTTCTTAGTCACATTTCCGAAGCAGTTTTTATGAGGTACACCCTGGTAGCAACTGTTACAGTCTTCTCATGTGTACATGCATGTGTGTGTGTGTGTGTGTGTGTGCGCATGCATGTGTGTATGTGTGTGTATGTGCTTGTTTGTGGCCTAACTATAGACTCCCCCTCCATCAACAGCACCAACCTGTTGTACACCATCGTATCTGGCCTTTGTGGCTCAGAGGTAGGAGATGCTGTTCCTTGGTAGGACCCAGGGAAGGGAGGAAGTGGAAGCAAAAATGGTGTTTTTTTTTTGCAGTGAAGTGACCTAATTACACACAGTGCCTATCCCCAGCTCCCATAACTGCCCCCATTCAGTGCTGGAGCAAATCCACAACACCTCCAGTGCTCCTCCAACAACCCTACTGGCTGCTCACAGAAGTGATCCCTGCTTGGGGAGGGTGTCTCATGACATAGCTGCCCCTAGTCCTGGGCAACTGTGGGCAAAAGGGGATGGGGTGCTTGGCAGGATGGCAGCATGTTCCCTCAGATGAGCACAGTTGACCATGAGTGTTGACTCTGAGCAACTTTCTCAGCTCAGCGTGATTTCAGATGCTTTCCTTACTCATGTCTCCAGGGTAACAAGAAAATAAAATTTGGGAGTACTAGCTGATGCTGGTGTAGGCAAGTTCTTTGCAGTGGCTCATAATGCCCTTACTGCCTCCCTCTCCTCCCCATCCAGAGTCTCTCCCTTCTTGCAGGGCGTCCTGGTGACCATGCCTTCTCAGAAAGATCAGTTCTGTTCCTCCCTGCACATGCTGCTCCCCACTGGCCACGTCTCCATCCTCCTTGTGCAACCCCACCAGAGTATCTGTGATCTCCTTGGAGCCCTCCTTAGATCACCAGTGCCACCGACACCCCAAAATGCTCTCCATTACACCATTTTGAAGACTTCCTACAAAGTATAGTACTTGTTACAATCTGAAATTATCTTGTTTGCATTTTTTAAAACTCATTTATGCTCAGTATCTTCTTCAAGATGACCAACTCCTCTTAGTTTCTTTAGGATGCCCCAGGTTTAGCAGGGAGCCCCTTAGTCCAGAGCAACCAGGACAGCAGGTGACTGGTAGCTCCGCTAGAAGTCAAGGACAGTGGCCACATTTACTCGTCCATCTTCAGCACTGACAGTGCATCTGACACATAGCAGAAGTCCAGAGTTATGTGGGTGGGAAGAAGGAAAAAAGGAAGGAAGAGAGGGACAGAAGAAAGGAGGGAGGGAGAGATCTGAAATAAATTCATTTTTAACTTATGCATACAGAATTTCACATTTTTCTATTAAAAACTGCAAAAAGTAAGCCTACCCAATCTTAAGACACTCCTTTGATTTCTCATCTACAGAGTGGATAGAAAGGAAAAAAAAAAAGAAATTACCAGTTATGGATTTTTCAGAGCTAGAAGTAACTTTGTTCAGAAGATGACCCCAAATGACTTGTACCCTCCAGGTAGGGAAATAAAGGCCCTCAAGCTGAAGTGTTCTTGTCAAGGTCACTCATGTGAATGATTGGAAAAATCAGGGAATGATTTATCCAAAAGCGTTGTATGAACCAAGAACTTGACTTACTTACCTTAGCCCTTAGTTGTAAGTTTATGATTCTGTGATCTCAGCAGGAGTCCAGAGAGACTGAGGAAGAAACTAACTTAGCTAGCACGCCAGTATTGTTTGGTTCCAAACTTAGATCCACCGAAGTTTCTAATCAATTCAAATTGCTTACATTTTAATTCTGTCTTAATAAACTTAACTTTGCTACTTCCTAAGACACATTTGGCACAGGTAGTTATTTGAAACCAAAGAAAAAATAACAACTACTAATAAAATCATCTGTAGACAAAATCACTGCATCTCACAGACAATAAGATTTCAGTGGAAACATCTTGATTCCCAAGAAGGACCAGGAAAGAAACATGAAAGTATACACTGTCCTAATGAGTGCCCCGGGCTGGGTCACCTATTTCCTTTATGTGGTTAGCTAGACTGACTGTGGGCCTCGCTCAAGTAGAAGACCCTAAATGGAGAGGGGGAGGAATCCATCCTTATTCATTCTGAAACCCAAATTCTACACATGCAGGTATAAGAAAACTATTTTAAAAGAAATTTTAGCCTGGTGTGAAATATAGCACTCATTATCCTTTGCCTTGACATTTTCAGTGTGTATATAGACAACATTTCACAGTTTGCAATGGGTTCCATGCATGGCTATGTCTGAAATCAATGCAACTCAGAAAACTGCTGATCTGATTATATACGAAACATTTGTAATTTATAAAAAGTGGGCTTTTCCTGTTCTTTAGGGGTAGAGATAAGTGTGACTAAAAGCTTAGTCAAAGAATGAGAGAAAACACTTGGAAATCCTATAACTGAAAAGAGCTCAACATCCAGAGTATATAGAGAACTATAAAACTCAACAACAAACAGACAAACAAAGAAATCAAAAATAGATAGACTTAAATAAATGTTATGGTTGATACACTGTGTCAACTTGAGAAGGTTAGAAGTTTAACTGAGAGACTCAGCAGGGAGCCAGGGTTCTTACTTTGTAAATATCCTCATCCTGTGCAAAGGAGGGCAAGGACATTTTGTGAGTGCTACACCCAGCCTGAAGGGGGGGCAGTGGCCAGTGTACAATGTAAGGGAGGAGAAAAGGCTTATTTTCCCTCTTTTGCTCTGGCTGCTGCCTTGAAGTGTTGCCCCTGTGCCATGCCACCCTGCCTTGGAGCCAGCTGATTATGGACTGAAATCTCCGGAAACTTTAAGCTAAATAAACACTTTTTCTTCCCTAATTTTGGATGTCAGGTGTTTGTCTCAGCAACGAGAGAAAAATAACTAAGATAATAAATATTTCTCCAAAAAAATATATAAATGAGCAACAACCACATGAAAGAATGCCTTACGTCACTAATTAGAGAAACGAAAATCAGAACTACAACTACAATCATATGCCATCTCACAGCCACTAGAATGGCTATTACAAAAAAACATAAAATAACTGTTGGTAAGCACATGTTGGTGGGAATGTAAAATGGCATGGCCACTTTAGAAAATGGTACGGTCCCTCCTCAAAAAAAAAAAATTAAAAATGCATTTACCAACACAACAACATAACACAACAATTCTACTTCTGGGTATTTACCCAAAGGAATTATGAAGACTGCCCCAAAGAGATATTGGTGAATTTGTGTTTATAACAGCCTTATTCGTAGTAACTGAAAGATGGAAGCAACACAAGGGTCCATAGCAGTTTGACATAGGAAGGCACAGTATATGCATGCAATGGATATGAAGGAAAGTAAAGCTGACACATGTTACGTAGTGGAGGGAACTCGAAGCCAATGTGCTGAGGGAAATGAGCCAGTCATTAAAAAATCTATCTGACCCCATTTGTATGAGGAACCTAAAATAGTATCATAGAGGCAGAAAGTGGGAAGTGCTTTCCAGGAGCTTGAGGGAGGGGAGTTGAGAGCTGTCATTAACGAATCTGGGTCTTCTGTTTTGTAAGATTAACAGTATTATAAGGATGGATGAGGGTGATGTTTGCTTAACAACATGAATGCATTTAATACCACTGAAATGTACACTCAAAAATTGTTAGGATGGCAAGTCTTACATCGTATGAATGCTACAACAATAAAAAAATAAAAAGCAAAATTGAATAATTAAGCCGGGCGTGGTGGCTCACACTTGTAATCCCAGCACTTGGGAGGCTGAGACAGGCGGATCGTTGTGAGTTCGAGACCAGCCTGG
>RJWT010005940.1:18261-30140 GCA_004365215.1 Cuniculus paca | reverse complement strand
CCAGGCCCTGCTGAATTCTACAAGAAATTTAGAGAAGACCTAACACCACTACTTCTCAAAATCTTTAATGAAATTGAACAGGAAGCAATACTTCCAAATTCATTCCTGGAAGCAAGTATTACTCTGATACCAAAACCAGAGAAGGACTCAACTATGAAAGAGAACTGCAAGCTAATCTCCCTAATGAACATTGTTGCAAAAATTCTCAATAAAATACTGGCAAACAGACTGCAACAAATCTTCAAAAAAGATTGCACACCATGATCAAGTGGGATTCATCCCAGGGATGCAGGGATGGTCCAACATATGTAAATCCATAAATGTAATACACCATATTAACAGAGCCAAGAACAAAAAAATCATATGATCATCTCAATAGATGCAGAAAAAGCTTTTGACAAAGCCCAGCACCCATTCATGATAAAAACCCTACATAAAATTGGAATAGATGGTCTTTCTCTCAATCTGATAAAAGACATCTATTACAAACCAACAACCAACATCATGCTAAATAGACAAAAGCAGAAAGCTTTCACTCTAAAATCAGGAACAAGACAAGGAAGTCTACTGTCTCCACTCTTATTCAACATAGTCCTTGAAACTTTAGCTGGAGCAATTAAACAAGAGAAAGAAATAAAAGGAATAAAGATAGGAAAGGAAGAAGTTAAACTATCATTATTTGCAGATGACATGATATTCTACTTAAAAGATCCCAGAAACTCCACCGAAAGACTTCTAGATTTAATAAGCAAATTTGGTAACATAGCTGGTTGCAAAGTCAACACTCAAAAGTCAATAGCCTTCCTATATGTGAATAACAAACTCACTGAGAGACAAATCAGGGAAACAATACCGTTTACAATGGCATCCAAAAAAAATGAAATACCTAGGAATCTATCTTACAAGGGATGTAAAAGACCTCTACATTGAAAACTACAGTACTCTGAAAAAGGAGATTGAAGAGGATGTTAGAAAATGGAGACACATCCTGTATTCTTGGGTAGGAAAAACCAATATAGTAAAAATGGCCATACTTCCAAAACTGTTATACAGATTCAGTGCAATCCCAATCAAAATCCCAAAAGAATATCTCACAGAATTAGAAAAAACAAGGTTAAACTCATCTGGAACCAAAGTGACCTAGAATATCAAAGGCAATCCTGGGCAAAAAAGACAAGACAGGGGGCATCGCAATCCCTGACTTGAAATTATACTATAAAGCTACTGTGATAAAAGCAGTGTGGCAGTGGCAAAAAAAAATCAGACCTAAAGATCAATGGAACAGATTAAAAGATGCAGAAACAACTCCAGACACACTAAGACACCTTATCTTTGACAAAGGTGCCAAATACATTCACTAGAAGAAAGATAGCCTCTTTTATAAATGGTGGTAGATAAATTGGCTCTACATATGCTGAAGATTAAAACTGGACCCATATCTTTCACTATGTAACAAGCTAAAATCAGGATGGATCAAAGATCTTAATATTAAAACAGAAACATTAAATCCAATGGAAGATAGAGTAGGTAAAACTCTTGAAGACTTTGGTGTAGGCAAAGACTATGAACAAAACTCCAATTGCACAGGAACTATTGCAAAGAATCAACTGGGATCTCACCTTATTGAAAAACTTTTGCACAGCAAAAGAAATCACCAACAGAGTAAAGAGACAACCCACAACATGGGACAAAATGTTTGCCAGCTGTTCCTCAGACAAAGGATTACTATCAAGAACATATAAAGAACTCAGAAAAAATCAGTTCTCCCAGATTCAAAGACCCATTCCAAAAATGGGCATCTGAGATAAATACACACTTCTCAGATGAAGAAATACAAACAGCAAATAAATATGTGAAAAAATGTTCAACATCACTGGTCATTCAAGAGATGTAAATTAAAACAACATTGAAATCCTACCTCACCCCGGTAATAATGGCTTACTTTCAAGAAATCAAGCAATAACAAATGCTGGAGGGGCTGTGAGGAAAAAGGAACCCTTCTCCACTGGTCATGGGAATGCAGACTCATGCAACCACTGTGGAAATCAGTGTGGAGATTCCTCAAAAAACTAGGACTAGAGGTCCCATTCAACCCAGCTATTTCCCTCCTGGGTAGCTTCCCAAAAGAATTAAAAACTTCATACCACAGTGATGTATGTACACCCATGTTTATAACAGCACAGTTTGTATTAGCCAGATCTTGGAAACAACCTAAATCCCCATCAACTGAGGAATGGATAAAAAAGTTGTGAAATTTTTATACAATGGAGTACTGCTCAGCTATAAAGAAGGATGAGCTGGAGATTTTTATAGGTAAATGGATGCATCTTGAGAACATATACATTAGTGAAATAAATAAGACACACATGTGTAAATGTATTGTTTCAATAGTGTGAGAAGTTGAAAGAAAAAACATGTATATGTGTATGTATATGTATATAAAAGTAATAGTTAAGATAGTTATACTACTGATTTCTCTGAGTACTGGGGACCTGGCCAAGATCCCCAATCTCCCAAATGAGTATACAGTGAAGGCTTAAATGTGACATGTGATATGATTTTAGGGCTCCAGGAGGGCCAAAACCCTCTAAAAGAGTTTGAGACTCTGGGGGATGAGACAAGGAATGTCTCTGGGTGGCTCATATTTATTTAGTTTTCAAATAATGAAGGGATTACAGTGGAAAATGCAGGAAACTGAGCAGGATCTTGGGAGTGGTTCAAGGATTTTTCTAAGCAACAAATTATGTTAATTTAGGAGAAGTATCTTAGAAGAAAATCTCCAGGTGGCATTTCACTCCTGCAGCTACTGTCTTTATTTAGTTAATTGGGGTTGGAGCCTGGTGTCCTCAGCTGTGGTCTTACCTTGCCCTTTGAGGCGTCTCTTTGTTCTCAGGTCAGCCACCCCCCGGCCATGCCACAGCCCTGCACATGTGTTCAATTTCCAGCTTCAGTGGCTTCCAACATCTGAGTTCGCTGAAGAGAAAGATTTGTGCTGGTACTGTTCAGACAACTGAATGCAGATGTCTTGTGCTCTGGGTGAATGATTTGGGGATGACAGTGTGCAGTGTATGTGCCATTGTTGCTCCCTAATTGATGTGTTTTGAAATTTTGTTGTAGTTTTTTTTTCTTTCTTTTCTTCTTTTTCTTTTTTTTTATCCTTGAAATAAAATGGATTTGGAAAATAAGAACATTCTCCAACTGATAAATAGCAAAGAAATGGAGTCATTCTCATTTAAACTTACCCGGCTCCTGTGGTCCCTACTCACATACCTATGGGGCTGACGTCACACCTGTGTCACACTGACAGGCCACTTGAGACAGAAAAACCTATTGCTTCTCCCACTTCTAGCTGAACATCTGACCAAAGAAGACATACACACTCTTAGTTAATCTAGATAATTTCAGTACTGTTTTAACAGCTCTGAGAAATAAACTTAGAACACACTTTGGAAGATATACAAGAAAAAAAATGTTCATTTTCCTATCCCAGATTCCAAAACTAATTTTCACAACTTGATCTTCCCCTCTATGAGAACACCCTTATCCTGCCTCTTCTGGAAGTGTTTGGCACACACGTTCCTGCATCCACTCAGTGCCCATCAGGAGCCTAGCCAGGAACTGCGGGTCTAGCGAAGTCTGGCTGAGCCAGCAGGCTGAGCCTTGGCCTCCTCTAGGGCAGTGCTTGCCTCCTGCCAGGTAGACACAGTGGATACAGCATGGTCTGGGGAGGCCAGGTAAAGTTTTAATCCAGGAGTTTCCACATTTGTAAGAGGCAGCCAAGTTGGTGCAACTAAAGACATGAGAAAGGACTTCCAGAAAAACCTCTAAAAGTGGCAAGAACAATAGGATAAGCAGGTTTGAAACAACATGGAAGTATTTTAAGAGGGATAGAATCAAATGAAATGTTCAATAAAGACAACACATGCTATGTTTATAGCAGCACAGTTTGTAATAGCCAAATCTTGGAAACAACCCAAGTGCCCATGAACTGGTGAATGGAAAAGAAGATGTATTTTTTTTATACAGTGAAGTAGTACTCTGCCATAAAGAAGGATAAGTTTGAGATATTTTTAGGAAAATAGATGCACCTTGAGTCCATTCTCTTAAGTGAAATAAATCAGATACGTGTGTAAATATCACACTGTTACTCTAGTGTGAGAAACTGAAAGTGTAAATAAGGACTGAAATGTGTAATAGGTATTGTGAAACAGGAAGAAAATGTTCAAATGGGAAGGGGAACAAGGGAAACAGAGGGGAGAAGGAAAGAAAGGAAAAGTAAAAAAATGAGAAAAGGAGGAAAACATGGAAATAAAGCTTTTGTAAGTGGGTAGGGGTTGAAGGTAGGAGAGGGGAATGGGAAAAAAGAAGTTATATTATGAAAGGTACAAACTGTCTATGATGAATGCGATCATTATATATATCTAAAATGTACCAATAAATTTCATTAGAAAACAAATAGCATAGAAATTGTGTATGACAAAAATAGAAACGAAAAACAAGAGCAACAAATAGAAACCATTAATATGTGGATAATACATTGTCTAACCACACCAATAATCATTGTAATTGTTAATAGTTTAAACACACCAATTAAAAGACACTTTAAAAATGCCAGGATGGATAAAAAATATTCAACTATATGTTACCTGCAAGAAATTTCCTTTAAGTGTAAAGACTTTCATAGTTTTTTGTTGTTGTCATTTTGTTTGTTTTTGAGACATGGTCTTGCTATCCGGCATCTGGCCTTGAATTCACCTATGTAGTCTAGGCTGGCCTTGGACTCACAGCAATCCTCCTGCATCAGCCTCCTAAGTGCTGGGATTACAGGCATGTGCCACCACACCTGCAAAGATTTCTATAGTTTAAAAGTAAAACAATGGACAAAATACGCCATGTTAACATAAATCAAAAGAAAGCTGGAGTAGCTTTATTCAAAACAAGGAAAATTACCAAGAATAAATAGTCTTTATAGAACATTAACAGGGTCCCCTCTCCAAGAATACACAACTCCTGGTGTGTCTGAAGCTACCAAGAGCATCAAGATATACGCAGCAAAGGGTTGGGGGTGTAGCTCAGGGGTAGAGCACTTGCCCAGCATTGCAAGGCCCTGGTTCAATCCTTGATACTGAAAATAACAACAATAACAAAAAACCTGAGCTCTTAGCTGCTTTACTCATAATTGCCAAAGCTTTAAAGTAACCAAGATGGCCTTCGGTAGATGGGTGGGTAAATTATAATACATCTAAATGTAACATTGTTCCGTGATAAAAGGAGTTACCAAGCCACGAAAAACTGTGGAGGAACCTAAAAGCATGTTACTACATGCAAGAAGACTGTCTAGAAAGGCTGCATGTTGTATGACTCCAGCTCGCTGATGTTTGGGAAAAGGCAAAACGACAAAGACACCAAAAAGATCAGTGGTCTACAGGGTTTGTGTGTGGTAGGTGGAGGATTGGTGGAGAATAGAGGATTTTTACTCAGAGAAACTATTTCCTCTGATACAATAATGGTATATATATATATATATATATATATATATATATTCATTATACATTTGTCCAAACCCATAAGACATATACTATTGAGAGTGAAACCTAATGTAGACTACTTTGGTGATGACATACTGATATAGGTTCATTAAGAAGTGCACCACTCTTACGCGGACCAGACAGAGTTGTGCATATTGGGGACAGGGGTACATGAGAACTCTCTGCTTTTTGGCTCAATTTTGCCATAAACCTAAAAGTACTATGGAAAAGAAAATCCATTCAAAAGAAAAAAATGCCCTAAAGAGAAGAATCAATTGGTCATGTAAACAATTTATAATATATATATATAGTTTTATTAAAAACTATATGACTGTATTGAAAAAATGAGATTTTCAGAAACATGCAGTAATGAAGTGTAACAAGTAAAGGTAAGGCAGTGATTCAAGCGTAATTATTTTGTTTGTTTTGTTTTTAACGTCCAAATAATCCACATCAGGCCTTTAAATATTATGTGTATGCACTAATTACTATTGTTATTCTTAGAGATGTTTTAGCAAAAATAGTTTATTTTATAAAGCAAAACAGAGAAAAGGATAGAAATGATACGGAATTTTAAAAAAAATAGTAGGAAGATCCAAAATGTACAATAGATACTTTCATAGTGAAAGGGAACGAAAGTGCTCAAAAGGAAAGAACAACTGGGATCAGGGAAAGGAGAAAAGAAGAAAAGATTATGTGTATGCATGTATATGTATACAAGATAGATAACTATACTACTAATCTCTGTTCATCAAAAATAGTTTTTTAACTTTAAAAATTCCAGGAATAAAACAACTTTTTTGTTCAATAACAAATGTATTTTGTTTTCAGCACTGGGACTAAACCTTTGCACTGAGCTATATTCCCAACCCTTTTCCATGTTTTTTTTTTTTGTTGTTGTTGTTGTTGTTCTATTTCTTGAGACAGGGTCTTAAGTCATTAAGTTGCCCACATTAGACTCTAATTATGATCCTCCTGCCTCAGCTTCCCAGAGTGCTGGGACTACAGGTACGTGCCACCTTGCTTGGTTTATGCATTTTTTAAAAATGTCAACAATGATTTTTTTTCTTTATTGACCAGTATTATTCTGGTCATTGTGTTGTTGCTCATAGCAACCTCAACTGTTTCTTGGGTGAGAGAGAGGCTGAGTTCTCATTGCTCTTACTGTCCCACCTAGGAGTAGGAAAGAACATTTCCAGAAGCTTCTCACAGGTAACTTTCTTGGTATGGGTTACACTACCTCGACCTAGTCACTGGCAAGGGTGATGAAATTTAAGTCCAACCTTGGGGTTTTACCTATGTGGGAGGGGATAAGGATGGATACATAACAAAGTCTGAACTCTACTGGGGAAGAGAAGGTGGATGAATACTAAGAGGTTAATACTATCTACTACACATTCTATTTTGCATATATTGCTACTAAACTCCATGTTCATAAAAGCAGAATTTTATTATCATTTCATGAATGTGTAAATTGGTGAATTTTATAAAAATGGTTATATTTGTATTTCTAGTCAGCTCAATACATTTTTTATTCCTTGAGACTTTTTCTTCGGTAATTACAAGTTTCTGGAGATTTTCCTATATTGTTAATTTTTAGTTTGCCTCAGTAATGGTTACATGGTGTAATATATATATATTCTTAGATATTGCTATTGGATTGGGGGCTCTTGCCCAGGTTCTTGATGCCCTGAACAAACAAGCAGAACAGCCAAAATGAGCAAGATGGAAGATCTGAGAACTGAAAGTATACCCTATCTCGCGGGAGCAGCCAGGAGGAAGAGCTGGTGCCCTGAGGGAGCTTGGTGCTGAGGGTTTTAAACGTTAGGGTCTGGGGTAGGATTGAAGGGTTGGTCTGATATTTGATTGGTCTGATGTTTGATTCTGCCAATGAACGACTTGGTTCAACCCCTGTAGAGTGGTGAAGTTTCTGACTTTTTGTGGCCTGTTCATTAAAGGAACTGTCATGGAATACAAGGTCCCGGGGGGGAGGGTGGTATATCAGCATAGTCAGTGACATGGTAATTCATCTATTCCCAATATATTTGAGCGTCTGAGGAAAAAATCTGATAAACTTCTACACTCATCAAAATATGTGTCATATTCTTTTCTTTTTAATTCATTCATAAGCTGTTTTGCAAGTATTTACACTGGATTTTATGTGGTTCTTTCCTCAACTATACCACCACACAATAGTGAGATACTATTGCTTTGCATATCCTTCCAGGACCTACGGAGGTGCTCATGTACCTAAGGGACAGTAACTCTACAAATTACACCAAGTAATACAAGTAATTCAGGTATCTATCCATCCCCAGGTCCTACACCAAGTTTTCCACAAAACTTCTTATACATCTGCCTCTTAACACCCAAAGACTACTTCTACAGAACATGTGACCATGAGCTGTTCTCAAAGAGCAAATATTTTGAGGTACTTTAGTGTTTCTGTAATTTAATATTTAACTTTGAATTTTTAAGTGATGGGTGCAGTACCACAATACATTGTAATAGTGTTTGATAAGAGTTTTCCCAGTCAATTAACTTAGTTTCTTGCAAATATAAATCAAGCTTGCTCCAGTTCTACAAGGACTCCACCACAGTCTTTAGGATGAAGAAAAATCACTGGCTTCCCATGTGCTCCTATTTTGGCTTCTTCACTTAGAGTACGGATCTTCTTTTTTTTCAAATCAATCACAGCTTCATTGATATCATCCACCTTGAGAAAAGGAAATTAATGAGAACACACATGAGATCTTAAAACTATCACATTACAGTATTTTAAGACTTAGAAGAAACTTTTATATAACCTGTTTCGTCCACCTTTGGACAGGAACATTCTTAACACATTGTCCTGGCTAGAAGTGCAGCTTAGTATTAGAATGCATGGGTACCATGTGCAAGACCCTGGGTTTCATCTCCAGCATTGCAAATTAATAAATAAAAATCATCACAAAATATAAGCCTACAGTTTTTAGAGATATAAAAGAAATTATAAACTTTTTGCTAAGGGAACAAGTGCAATGCTGAAGAATTTCCATCACTAGTAAATGTTCCCCTTTGTGACTTAAATTGTGTATTCTGTACCTCATAATAGTTTCTTCTGATAGTAATATTGCTGATATTTGGCAGGTTGGGGTACATGTTCTGTTCTGAAAATGATGAGAATAGATCAGCTCCAGTACAAGTGGATGCACATTCTATTTGTACTTCTATTTCTTTTTTAAGCTTTTTGGTATATTGCAGTCACATCCAGATGACCATAGTACATTTCATGCTAATCTGTACCGCAGATTAGGCATCAAGATAGGACATTGTAGGGCTTCACTTGTTTGAGTCCCCTTTTTCAGGGATTGACATTGTGCGCTGCCTAATGTCCAAGGCCAGAAAATCACCGTTTCATGTATTTTGTCTAGATTATTCACTTCAGGCAGGGGACTGAACTGGTCTCTGTTACATTATTTTGGGTAGAATCAGAATTCTAAATTGGCAGGGTTGTTTCTTAGCACTTTAAAAATGCATTGCACATCATTCTATAATCTGTCTTTTTTCTCTGATAGCTTTTATCACTTTTTTTCTTTTACCTTTGGTTCTCAGTCTGCTGGCTGGTGTGCTCAGATGTTATTTGCATTTGCTCTACTTGAGACTGAGCTGATGAGCTTTCTGAATCTGTGGGGTGATGTCTTCCATTAGATTGGTAATGTCCTTGTTGACTACTTTTTTCATTATTGCTTCTGTTCTATTTCTTCCCTTCCTGGGACTCCACACTCTTCTAGTACCTTTCATCATGTCCTTCAACTCTCTTGTACTCCCCTCTGTTCTCTTTTCCTTTCATGTTTTTCCCCATCCATGTTTTTTACCTCTTGATTTTGGACTTCTGACTTCTAACCCTATGCAAATGCCTGTTCTTTTAAGCCACCAAGTTTATAGTAATCCTATACACATACAGTTCATTGCTGTTAGCTCAGAGGGCCTAGAACCAATGACACCTCAGTAGCAATAAGCCAACCTGGGGCTCAGATTTTGGTTTCTAATACATTCTCCAGTAATAGGAACCAAAAATTTTTTGTGGAATGAATTGTGCTTTTACAATTACAGGTGTGTATTAGCTAGCTCTGCAAGGCCTTGAGTGCCATTAGTGAAAATCTGGTCTATTGGATTTTTACTTCAACTTCTGATCAGCCTTTGAGTGTGAGGGTGTGTGTTTGGGAGTGTATGTTGATTCTACCATCGCTGTAAATTGAGAAGTGGCAATCCAAATAAAACATGTTTGGATATCCCAATCAGAATTCACAATCTTCTGTTCCATCTTGTATCTCCTTTAGTGCTCAGGTGCCCTTTCTGAAAACAGCAATGCAATTTTGCGTGTTGGCATGCAAGTTGTTGGGTAAATAACACCTTTTATCCTTAAGGCATATAGTTTTTAGTTCTATGGACAACTCAAATTTTATGAACAAGTAATAATGTGCCACTTTTAATAATGCATGATGGTTTCATTGGTTTAAGAAACATAGGCTTTTATTTCGCATAAAATTATACTGGTGTTAATTGACGTAAAAAATGAATGAATTCAATCTTCCATTGACATAAATCTATGAATGTTAAAATGAGAAGTATGCATTGAATATTTATTTCCAATTGTCTCTCTCCCTGAAGCTAAAATCTAAGTGAGTTACACCAATCTAACACTGTTTTTTTCTTTGCATGGGGTTCAGAGGCTTGTGCACTTTGGGGAATTATTTCAAAGGGTGCACACTACCTAAGCTTTCCTGTTTGCTATGTAGCCTGGGGGTGGTGATGTTTCCCAGCTGGTGGGCTCCACTAAAATGGTCACCAGTTGATTGTAAAACATTAAAAACAAAGAAAAACAAAACAAAACCCCAAATCAACCAACCAAAACTGATTTATTTAATTGACAAGTGTTACGCTTTGGATCTTGAGTGTCCTCAAAGGCTGGTGTGTTGAAGGCTTGGACTCCAGGCTGTGGGGGGTGGGGGTGGGACCTTAGGATGCGGGGTTTAGCTGGAAGAAGTGAGGTCGGGGGGAGTGGCTTTGAAGAGGATATTGGGACCCCATCCTTTCCTTTTCTCTCTCTTTATTCCTGGCTGCCATGCCTGAACAGGCCTCTTTTGCCATGTCCTCCTGCCATAATGGTCTGCACCACCACAGGCCCAAAGCCACAGGGCCAAACAACCATGGGCTTAAACCTCTGAAGCCATGAGCCAAAATAGACTTTTCCTCCCTATAAGCTGATTATCTCAGGTGTTATCACAGTGATGGAAAGCTAACACTACAGGACTCTTAGTCCAAGAAGATGTCTCCTTTTTCTCCTCCCCCATTTTCTCCTTTCTTCCTTCCTTCTCCTCTTCTTCCTCCCTTCATCCCTCCTTCCCTCCCTTTCCATAGTAAAATACCCTTTCTCTTATAAAATGATGTTAGTATTGGGTGGTAGTTTTAGCAACATGAAGTCTGAACCCTTACCAAGTTCCCTTTGTTTTTGTTTTGCTGTGACTTTATCATTCTATGAAATCTCTACATCTAGGAACAGGTGATCAATAGCAGAGAAATTCTTTAGTAGTTTTGTAAAGCCAAAATGGGAATGGATTTTTTTTTTTGAGACAATGTCTTGCTTTGTGGTCCAGACTGGTCTTGAACTCCTGGGCTCAAGGCTCAAGTGATCCTCCCACATCAGCTTCTTGGGTAGCTGAGACTGACAGGTGTGTAACACTGCAATCAGTTAGAATGGAGCATTTTTAAAGGGGGAAGAGTTTCATTCTCCCATTCATTATCTATCTGTCTCTCTGCCCCTGTCTCCGCCCCTCTTACCATCCAGCTAAATTGCTCAAACTTGCCTTGAACTTTGAGTTTCCTGCCTCAGGCTTCCAAAGTTAGGAGTTAGGTCACTGGAGTTGTGACAAGTAGTTGGGGTTATGGATGTGTCCACCAGGCCCAGAAATTCACTCTCTTCTTGATTAAAGAACTTTTTCTAGCAAGCAGGAAATAAGTGACCTCCTTAGCCTTTTACCTTAGTTACATAATTTTCTTTGTAAAGCATATATGCTTGATGAAAAAAGATTTGAAAAATGTATAAAAACATAAACAAGAAAGCAAGCTGTTTATTATGTGGCTACTCAAAAATAAGACACAACAATTACACTTCTTTACTTTTTTGCTATCTTATTTTTAAACAGTATTTTCTCGTGTGTTTTTTCTCATCAACCTATAGCAATAAGATCACCTTTAAGTCAACTCCAGCATCCTTTCTGTGGGAGTAATGCTATCTGCCCTGGAAAGTTTGGTTCCCATGACTGTCCCAGCACACACACATCTGATTAAATCCCTCCAGGAAGCCAG
>RJWT010005940.1:0-18161 GCA_004365215.1 Cuniculus paca | reverse complement strand
CCTGTGTGGACATTGGCCTTGGTCGGCTCAAATGCTAGTCCTCCACAGCTGGCTATCCATGAACTACTTGGGTTTCAACCACCCACTTTAGTCACCATCTCCCCCTGCAACAATGCACTCCTCACAGGACCAGCACATGTGCATGGGTGTGCGCACGCACACACACACACACACACACACACACACACACACACACTGCGTGTTGATGTCCTCCTCACACTCTTGATGCTTTTCTACTACATGCTGCCTTGTCCCCATGTGGACTCCTCCTCAAACTGTGTGGGCTTCAACTTGAGCACTGGATTGCATCCTAGTCTGTCTGGGCTGGGGTGGTTTGCCATCAAAAGACACATATCTGTGCATCACCTATCTGGAGGCTGGGACATCTAACATCCAAGTGCTGGCAGATGTGGCATCTACTGACAGCTCGTTTCTCATAGAAAATGCCTCCTTCTGCATCCTCCCATAGAGGAAGGGGTTGGCTGGCTCTCTGGGGGTCTTTTATATGGGTACCAACCCCACTCATGAGAATTCCACCTTCTTAGTCTAATCACTTCCGAAAGGAGTCCAACAGGAATTGGGGTCCGCAGGCTCCAGTGCTGAGGCCCTCCTTACTCTGACACCTCAGGCCAGCCTGCCCACTGTGGTACATACCCCCTCCTCCCTGCTCGGACTATGAGACCCTTTGCCAGTCCTCTCCACACATGGGCATCTGACTCGCTCTCTGGCTTTCCTGCAGCAGGCAGCCTTGCCCGTGGACGGCCTCCTCATCCCTCTAGGGCCCCAACAGTATGCTCTGCCCTACTCCTGCTCTCCCCGCCATTACAGACATTTGCCTTCCCCTAAAGTCTTCAGGCAGAGAGGTATCACAATTACTCTTCATACCACTTACTTTCTTTTTTGTTTTGGCAACTAGAAAGCAGTATTTGGCAAAACCAGTAGGTACAATGACCTTATCTTCAGTTTTAGTTTGCCCAGTATTTCCTCTTTACTCTTTCGCAGTGACTTATGTTCACCCTTTTCTGTCTTATAGACTGTGTTTTATCTTCTCCCCTGATCCTCCACGGAAAATGCAGAGCATGTGTAAATAAACAACGCAAGTCCAAGGAGGGCAGGGACTTTGTAATTTGTTCACCTAGACATTCCTGGCACTTGCTATAGTGAATGTTAGCAATACTGAAAATATTTAACAGTCAGAAAAATACAAAGGTAAAGACTAGTAGAGATTTTATCCAGGAGCACAGTCTAAGAGAACCCCTGCTGTGCTAGGCATCAACCCCTCAGTGTCTGAGCCTGGCAGGGGTGCTGGGGGTGTCTGAGGGGTACCAGGGCAGGCTTCTTCTGGAAGGGGGATATTAGGAGTTTCTAGTAACAGCTGTAATGAACCAGCATGGACACATTTAAGTATTTCTACAACCTCAATACAAATGTGTTAAATACAGAAATATCTTTAAGTGACCCTTACGCTTTCATGGTGACATTCTTTGCTATCTGGGTAAGTTACCTGGCGGAAGCATGGTCAATTCTAATCAACACCAGAAGCTGATGCCCATGACCAAAAGGAGGAGGGGCATATTTTGGTTCAGTTTGTAGAGGTTTCAATCCACAGCTGGCTGGCTCCACGGCAGGTGGCACAGCACAGGGCCATCACAGAGGAGAAACAGTTCATGGTGTGGCAGACAGGAAGCACAGAGGGATCAAGGGAAGAGGGAGGGAGACTTGCCCGTCCAGGCCTGCACCCAAGGACCAATCTCTTCTGAGGCTTTACCTTCCAACATCACATTTAGCTACAAACTCAGTGGACATTACACCAGTGAGTATCACACACCCGTGGGCCAATCACCACCCAAAAGCCCCCACAATGAGTGCATAAGGCTTTTGGGGGCATCTACTTTTCTTTTTTAGTTTTTTGAGACAAGGTCTTGCTCTGTATTCCAGGTTAGCCTTGAATTCACTACGTAGCACAGGCTGGCCTCAAACTCATGGCAATTCTCCTGCCTCAGCCTCCTGAGCGCTGGGATTACAGGCTTGTGCCACCACACCTGGCTCAGGAATGTTATCTAGATATATACAATAATGATGGACAAGAGAAGAAAAAAACTGAACACAATGACCCAGTGAAGTTTATACTTCACCCAGTGAAAGGCAAAGACACAAGTATAAGGCATTTAATGAAATCTCATAGGAGAAAGTGGATATTATCAAAATAGAGCAGAGAGAAAAAGCTGAGAACTGAAGAGATTGAGGCATGTATGAGAAAAAGGACATTTTTACCAAAAATTTTTGTTAAGTCAGCTAAAAGTTGTGAAGTAAGCCCGTAACAGACACACTGCAAAACCAAAAGTTTTATACGTGGTCCCTGTGAGAAAGAACATAAAGGACCCTGTGATATCATATTTTTTTATAATACTATAAAAAGAGATGGTATTAAGGGGTAAATGGCAATAAACCATAAAGCTATAGAACAATTTTGAGTACTTTGAAAAGAGACTTCTCAATGTTATGTTCAAAACATTAAAAAAAGCTAAAAAAAAAACCTACTTTTTGCGGATATGCTGCTTATCAACCTTCTCCCTTATCAAGGAGTCTCCTTATTGTTACAGAGGCTAGACAGGTTTTTCTCTTCTTATGTGTATTGATGCTGGATCTCACTTTTGGCAATCTGAAAACTAAATCATTCTAGAGCTTTTAGAAGTTTCACCTATTTTCTTTTTGCTCAGAACACATTAATGTACTGATGGCTATAGCACTTTTAAAATGTCCACAGATTCTTCGCTACTCATCTCTTCAAGAGGCAGGATGTAGGGACTCTCCCTCACATCTGGGCTGCCTTGAACCTGCCATCATGCATGGATGACGGCAGAAGTGCTGCTGTGGGACCTCTGAGCTGAGGGTAGAAATGCTGTGTTGTCTTGCTTGGTTTTGCCGGGACACTCATTCTGGGAAAGCCAATTGCCCAGTAAGAAGCCCGGCAATCCTCCAGCCTTAGCTTGTGGAGGTGAAGAGGGCACTTGTACAAGCCTCAATGTGGGCCTGCTGTGAGTCAGCATTGACTGCCAGCCACGTGAATGAAATATTTAGGACACTCAGTCCAGTGGGACCTTCAGGTGACACCTGTCACCATGTGAGATCCCAAGCGACAGCCCTCTTGAACTTCCTGATCCACAAAATTCTGAGCAAATAAAACACTTTGTTGCTCAATGCCATTCTATTACATGGCGACAGTAACCAGAACAATGATCAGAAAAGTACTTTCTGACTGGCTCTATTACTTTTTGTACTTTGGAAGACAATTCCAGACCCAAGCTGTATTAGCCAGAATAGATGAGGTCACACTCTTGGAACATAATGAAGCTTGGAATTTCAACAGGTCCCTTCAACAAAAGTGTATTTTCTGTTGAAGAAAAGGCAAGAAATTCTGCCCTATTGGTGGGGTCAGGGAAATAAGGCCTCCTCTATCTTGCGACACCACTGTCTCGCAGATTGCTACAACAGAGGAGAAAGAAGAATAAGTCTCAAAGATTGTCACCCTATAGCATCTTTCCATTCAAAAGACTGTCATGCTATCATGGCAACACCAGGATAATTTTTTAAAAATTACCAATGGTGAGTATGGTGGCACATGTCTGTAATTACAGCTAATCAGAGGATCACAAGTTACAGGCAATCTATTGAGACTGTCTCAAAATCAACCCAAACGAACAGGGATGGGGGTGCAGAACAGTGGAAGAGCGCTTGCCTAGCATGCATGTGGTGGGGTTACCTTTTCTTCTTGTTAACTATGGTGACCCTAAAGTTTTGGTGGGGCACATAGATGCCTAGCCACAGACTACATTCCCCAGTCTCCCTGAAGCCATGTGTGCCATGTGACTAAAAGGCTAGTGGGATGTGAGCACAAGTGATGCATACAATGTCTAGAATCATCTTAAGAGTGATTCTGTCTCTGGTTGCAAACAGGAATGCCTGGGACAACCCTACAAACAGAGTGCTACAGGAGGCGATGCCCCATTAGCTGGATTAACTCACTTTTGGACTAAAAACAGGAACATAAAATCTATCTAGTTAAACTTTCTTTCTTTCTTTCCATCCATCCATCCATCCATCCATCCATCCAACTTGTACTGGGGACTGAATCCAGAGCTTGTGCATGCCAGGCATCCACCGCAGATCTATGTGCCCACCCCTTACACCATTTTAAAAAATTCAGTATTTATTGGTAATTTTTAAAATATAGAGCTTGTAAGCTATAAATAGACACCAAAAATTTTCAGCAAGAAAACTACCCCCTTTTATTTTTTTTTGTACAGGTCGCAGAATGACAAACGGTGTCAGACTGAAGTAGTAACTAACACTTTCCAGACTTTCTCCTATTACCTACCTTCATTTTGTACTCATATACATTCTCGTTTCCCTCTTTTGATCTCTACTTTTGAATTCACTGTTACTTCACTGAAGTCCTACTTAACTGAACTTCTAACCACACAGCCAGCCTCCTTTGAAGGCCTGGGCTCTCTTGATGTAGAACCTGGATAGTACAGTGTGGAAGAGAGTAGATTCAAAGGCAGATGGTCCTGAGTCTCTTCCTGGGGACTTAAATGGGTCTACTGATGAAACTTGTAGCCAAAAGTAACCTCCTAAAATTAAAAAAATGGTAAATATTAGGCCTTGTGTAGTTCTCTGGTCTAATATCTTGTAGTTCTCCATCTCAAATTTTATCTTATTTATTTATTTATTGGTTGGTTGGTTGGTTGGTTGAGATAGGATCTCACTGTGTAGTGCAGGCTGGCCTTGAACTTACTATGTAGCCCAGGCTGGCTTTGAACTCACAGTGATCCTCCTGCTTCGCCCTCCCAAGTGCTGGGATTACAGACATGCACCACCTTGCTAAGTTAGTATAACAAAGGCAATCCAGCTTCATAGCCAAGAGTGCAGACCCTGAAATCAGAACAAATCTAGGCTCAGCCTTGTCACTTAAAATAAATTTTCCTGTGGGCAAGTTAGCAAAATTTGTTTTATCAGTCAACTAGGATTAATAACACCTTCATGGGGTAGGTATGAGAATTAAAGAAAATAATTCATGTGTAGTACTTCATATACTGACAAAGGGAACTCAATGTGTTTTAGTTATTATGTTAACTCTATGGTGTTAAATGTGCTCTTTCCTCTGCCTAGAATATCTTTTTCCTACTGTTCATCTGGGAATTCCTTCACAAACCATTCTAATGTGAATTCTGTGAGCACCTGAGAAAATACAGTGTAGAACACACACTGTAGGTTCTCATCTATGTTTGCAATAACAAACTGAACACATCCTTGACTTTAATCTAGAATCAATTCACCTTTGTTCTGAATAAGAAATGAACCCTATTAATTATGTCATTACTTCTAGCAAAGAAATTATCCTGTTAATTTAAGTTGAAGCCTAATTGGTACTGCTGGTATTCTAAAGGGCAATCATCTGAGCCTGATTATTTGCAGATAAATGTTCTCTAGTCAGAAGGTTCTTGTCTAATATTTCTTCAAGTTTTCTCAGAAACTGTTAACCATTGCAACTCATAAGATCTTAAAAATCACAGCCAGTAATTGATAATGTATTGCTTTTGTAATAAGGAACAAGTTATTGGAATTTTAAGGTTAAAAAATAATTATAATACTTTGGGTTGGGAGTGTAGCTCAGTGGTAGGGTACTTCGCGCTTAGCATACACAAAGCCCTGGGTTCAATCCCCAGTACCAGAAAAAGCAAAACAAACTTAGCACTTACGTTTCACTTGCTTCTCCTAATTGTCTTATATAGTAAAAGTAGTTATATTCCTATTACATGAGAGGTCATACATGGTCAATAAAACCTAGGGCAACAGTCTATGTTTTATTCAACTTTGAAGGATACTTGGTGGTTGTTGAATTCAGACCTCAATAAAATACATTAACTTTTCTTTTAGCTTTTTAGAGAGAAAGAGAATATATACATATATATGGATTAACCTTTGAATTGGACTATTAGTCCCTTTAAAGAACTTAATGAAAGTTTCTGATGACAGTTACCACGTGTATGTAGTCTCACAGAGTAAAAGGAGAGATTGACAGCACCAAAAGTGTCATCAAAACTATTTTAGTGAAAATAATAAAAATACCTCAATGCAGATGTGATGCATTCCTCCAGCCTCGTTTCTCTTCAGAAAACCTGCAACTGGACTGTTACTTCCCAGTGGGTGAAGCAGTTCCATCTTGGTATTTCCCAGGTTGACAAAAACAACAGAGACTCCATGTTCTGGAAGAGGGACCACATCACTTACCTGGGCCCCCAGAATATTCTTATAAAATGTTGTGGCCTTCTCCAAATCTGGCACTGCTATGGCTACATGATTGAGTTGACCCAGGTTCCATACAGGACCCGCCATTTGATGCCAGGACTTTGACACAGAAAAAGCTCTCGCTGTTCCAAGAGGTGTGTGCAGTCTAGAAAAGAGCCCTGAAAAATTGAACAGCTGTTAATATCCTTCTGAGAATTAATGCACTTTTACGTTCAATTTTAAAAACTAATCAGATAGTTCATGTTAAATTATACTATATATGTTTTTAATTATTGACGTTAAATCAGGGGGAGATAAGTAGAAAAACTCATGCCAAAATTACCCATTCTTATCTGCCCAGAATTTAAAAGCTAATTGTTTAGAATTTCAAAAACTAATTCTGAACTTCAACTAGATTCTGAACAGAGGGTGAAATTTGTTCATAGTAAGTTATATTTACTGATAATACTTAAACGACAGCTGTATATTACGAAGCACTCACTAATCTCTGCATTTCACAGGAGGTAAGTTGTAATATGAGAAAGAAATAACATACATTTAATAAAAGCAACCAAATTTCTTCCCTATCTAGATCCATTTTTTGTCTTATAACATATAATTAAGTTTATTAAAGATACAACTATATAGTACTTTTAATGTATATTTTATTTGAATGATTAGCAGTGAAGGAAAACATTTAATTGTTGGAGGATAAAGAAGCAAAGACGGAAGAAGTACTCCACTGATGTTTCTTTTCTTATTTTGTAGGAATAGAAGTAGAAATGTTTCTGAATGTGAAGAAACCTTCTTTCACTCAGTAACTGAAGAAGGCTGTGAGGAGTCCTTCCCATGTATTACTCTGCTTTCTCATCCACCCAAACTCTGGACTTTCAAGAGCCAGATTCCACCCCCACTCCAGAATGAAAATTACACACATGTCTGAGCTCTAAATATAATCTTGTAAAACTGTATAACTTAATTAAAAAGTATAAAACAGCAAGATGAAGATCATATGCAGAATTTTAAATAATAGGTGCTAGTTTTTAGTGAAGACCACTTTAAACTATCTCATTCAGAGTTTTGGCTAAGAAAAAACATTCCTCTTAACTGAAATTTTTCGATAACAAGGAATTAAAGCAATACTTTTATTTAAGAACATAAGCATGCATTATAATTCAGTAGATGGCAAAATTCAGTCTAAGATGATCTTCTGTCATGCCCCAGTCCGCATTATTGATTACTGAGGTAAGTGGCATTATCAATAGCAGGGAAAAAGGAACCCTTTGACATTGATGGTGGGAATGTAAACTAGTACAACCACTATGGAAATCAGTGTGGATATTCCTCAAAAAAACTAAAATTATAAATTCCATTCACCCCAGCTATTCTCCTTGTATTTTCCAAAAAAGTGAAAGCATTACAGTATTACGGTGATGTACGCATACCCTGTTTATAGCAGTATAATTCACAATAGCTGAATCTTGGAAGTGGCCCACATGTCCCTCAGCAGATGAACGGATAAGGAAAATGTTGTCTTTACACACGATAGAGTACTACTCTGCCATAAGAAGGACAAACCTGAGTTATTTATAGGAAAATGGATGCATCTTGAGACCATAATGTTAAGTGAAATAAATCAGCTATGCAAGTTTGAATACTGCATAGTTTCTTATACGAGAAAACCAAAGTAGAAATAAAGAGCAAAATAAAAGACAATAAAAAATAGGGAGGGCTGTGGATTTAGCTCAGTGGCTTAAGTGCCTGCCTGGCAAGTGTGAGGTCATGATTTTGATCCCTGGTACTGGAAAAAAAAAAGAATAGGGAGCTATATCTTTTGAAAAATGGAAGGAGATCAAGAAATGGAGGTAAGTGGGAGGGAAGGGGATGAAAAAAGAATTAAAATTATGTATTGGTACATGTATTATGTACATGTACCAATCCTCATGATGAATGTAATCATAATGTACTGCCAACATGTACTAGTAAAACATTTTAAAATTTTATAGGATGAAAGTAAACACTTACATAGATAATAAAACATAGGTTAATATAATACAGTTCTACAGACTCACTGTGCTACTACGAAATCCAAACTTTATTACAACAGGTATACAAATAAATGTATTATTGGAAAGTAAATTCCACAAAAATACCCAATCCTTCTTAGAATGATGTGCTTTGATACTTTCTATTGTATTTTATTTCAGTTTTTAAAAATATATATGTATTGCCCACTAAATATCTAATTTGCTGGTTTGCCGCACTATACACTCATCTATTTTCGTGCTAATGACATACAATGATGATGAATGCAGGGTTTTCTGTGGTGATCATAAGCCTCTCACAAGGATGTGGTGATGATGAATTTTACAAACACTAACAAACAACAAAAATCACTGGTCAAGCTGTTCTTTTCTTTCTCTGCATCTCTATGTGCAATTTGCAATGGAAGTTTACTATAGAAAGTATTTGTATTTAAAAAACACTGTAGCTTGGCATGGTGACTCACACTTGCAATCTCAGCACTGGGACAACTGAGCAGGAGGACTCCCTGTTACAGGCCAGCCTGGGATGCACAGTGAATCCAAGGTCAGCTTGGACTACACAGTGCAACTCTTATCTCAAAACCTCCAATATGCCCCCCAGAAAACCCAAACCAAAAAACAAATGGAAAATCCCAAAACCTACATAGGTGGATAGGATCCAAGAGCTTTTGGGGAGCATGCACATTAGGAAGTTGGCATGTCAAATACTGAGCTCAGGTGTTTTAAATTCTCCTTACTAGAATTATCACTATAAGGGATGGGGCAAGAGGATCTTTGGGCAGGCACCCCGTTACCAGCAAGAGAGCACACAGAAATTTCAAAGGAACAAATTATATAATGTTTCAGGGAAGGCAAAGTTTTATATCCCATGCCAATTTGCTTTAGGTGTATTTCAAAAACTCTGGCTCTGAAAAGACAGCCCAAGCAATTCATGTTATTGGAAGCCTCACTCAAGACTTTATTTAAAATCTTCTTAGTATTTGGGTTTTCCAGAAGAAAAAGGTCCTTTTCCTTTAATAGGAAACAAACAAAAAACCTCCTGTATATGTGAAAAAGATGCAAAGACAACAGCAAAAATTTAGGATTTCAAAGTTTATGCTCGAATACAGCAAGGGTACTTACTATTTAAAGAAATTAAATATTGACCTTGAATATAAAATGTCATAAAATTGTGACTATAATAAATTTTCAACCATTTTACATCTTAATAGCTTTTAAAAGATTTATGATTTACATACAATAAAGTTCACCCACTTGAGGTGTACAATTCAGTAGATCTTAGAAGATTTGCAAAGCTGTGCAACTTTCACATGACACATATTTTTGCCTAAGAGGCAACATACCTTACGGCCAGAGATAAGAGCTCTGGTACTTGGACTGTGCTGCTTTAAATCTTGATTTTACTATTAGTGGTATTACTAAAGCCAGTTACTCAACCTGTTTTGCCATTGTTTCCACCTATATAAAATTTTAAAAAATCATTTCATAAGAGTGTCATGCGGTTAAAGGACATGCCCGTAATCCCAGCTGCTCAGGAGGCTGAGGAAAGGCCACCAGGACAAGTTAGCAAGATCCTTTCTCAAAAATAAGAGCTAGGAATACAGTTCAGTCAAAAAGCACTTAATTCGCATGTACAAGGCCCTAGGTTCAATTCCCAGTATGTACTTCAAAAAATAAAACAGTGAAGGCTACTTGTACTTGGTAATGTACCTAAATAAACTATGAAGTTACAAACACTAAATCAGAAGTCCAGGATGATGTAGCTCGCTCTGTTGATCATAGTTTTCATGGCCATAAAATAGAGACAAAGGCAAAAGGTCAGTGTGCATTTTATTTAATCCTCACATTTGAGAAAAGTCCTGACAGGGATTAAGCAATTTCCTTCAAGCTTACGCTAAGTGGCAAGTGGGCCTCACATCCAGGTCTGTCTGACATGACAGTTGATGCTGTTAAATTATCATTTAACTCATTCCTCTGAAATTCTTTACTTTCGTTTTGATTCTTAATTTTTAATATCACTGGTGTATGTCCCACTTGATATGAGATGGCTTCTGAAGAGCTAATACGAGATGACTCTTTGCTTTGTGAGTTTTTTTACAAAAAGCTGACATGTATTTTACCAAGGACAGAAAGGCCAACAGGGTGAATTATCACCAAAACTTGAGTATCATCTGTTAATTGTTAATTCATTTTTAATAAGTGTGCTTAGCTTGTTGACCGTACTTTTTCATATATATATGGACTCTTAAGTAATTGTGGAGACAGCTGAACCTATTAGGATGCATTTTTTTCTTTGCATGTGGCTCAGCTCCGTGTCCTGGTGACTTGTAACATTAGATAACCAAGAAATTTTGTGATTGGCGAGAAATGGTAGAAGGATCAATAAAGAGCTCAGTTTGAGATGTGTCTTCGGAAGATGAGTAGGACTGTACGTTCCAACAGGTTCCAACAGGTGGCAAATCTTAGGAGTGAAATCTAACATGAACGAAAGCTTATTCCCTTAACGACTTTTTGAAGGTACTAGTTGAAAGACCTGTTATAAATGTCCAGGAGTAACTCTGGGGCATGGCCACTCTATACAGTTTCTTCCCAAAAGGAAATCTCAGATTTAAGGAAATACTTGCCTTCATGAAAGCAACAAAGAAGCAAAAGAGAAGAAAGTAGGAGAGTCAGAAAACTTGAGCATCTGTCATCACTGATTGTATCCAGCCTTTTTGGTTCTGTTTTGTTTTAATGGTGGAGAGAAATCTAGGAACTTCCAAATCCTGGTATCAGGGCTCGAGGGTCAAACAGTCCTCGGGTGTTCTTTACCCCACTGACCTTCAGGCGTCCCCGCAGGATCCCAAGCGTGTTTGGATTCCGCACAAGTCTTTTCGGACTTGCCCCCTCCTGGGTGCCCCGTCTCTTCGGGGGAGCGATGAACAGCATCCACTGGGTCTCCCATCCACTTCTCTTCCCGCCTCGCATCTCCGGCCCACAGTAACAAGGGGGCCCCTCAACTGCTCGCAGCCCCAGGGGCAGCGAGATTCACCCCGAGAAGGAGCCGGGCGCTCCCCACCCCGGGCCTCCGCGCCTCCCAGCCCGGCCTGGTCCCTGCGCCCCGCCCGCGGCGCCCGCCGGCGCCCGGGATTCACCTGCAGTGCCAGCTGCGGCTGTCCTCAGAGCTCCCGCCATCTCCAGGAAGCTACTCCCGATCCCAGGGGCGTGGCACAGCGACCCGGGGCGGGGCCTCGTTCCTGCGGCCCCCTGTGGTATTTAAATCCGAAACAGAATGCAACCGCGAGTCACCACTCGAGGGCTTCTCAGGAACACAGGGTGCTTGCCCCTACCCAGTACGCATGCCCAGTGATGATTCTCGCGCTGTCATTGGCTCCGGCCGTGGGTGGTTCCGGAACTTTTGAGCCGCGGAACTGTCGGGTCTGAGCCATAGGTTGTGAGAGGGGAACCTTTGCCGTGTGGTTTCCGTTCGGCCCTTTTCCGGGGCATGTGGAGCAGTTCCTGGAGTTTGTGACAGCGATGGCTCCGCAAGTCGGGCGTCGACGGACCCTGGAGAGGTGTCTGAAAGAGATCGATCAAGCCACCAAGCAGCCGGAGCGTTTCCTCACGTGAGTACGCCGATCTCGGGCTCGGAGAGCAACCCAAATTGTGTGTAGTCCTGGGTTGCAGGTGGCCAGCAAATTCTGGAGAGCGAGGAAGAGGGAGTGTAAATCATCGTTCTCCTAATTTCAGACAGTTACGCTCCCTGTCGCATTTTTCAAAAATTGAGAGCTGTGCAAAGCGGATCCCTCAGTTGTGTGCTATTGAAATCAAACCAAGTTCTGCTGTTAACGCTTGGAAGCCGCCCGTAGGCTTATGCCTTCCCCATCTTTCCAAACACACACCATGTTAGTTGCTCTTTCCAAACATATGTCCTAAAAGCATCCACTGCCCGCTGTCATCAAACTTTCTTGAAAAGTGTAAACTCGTTGCTCGTCTGTGCGCCCCGACTGAGCTTGTTGAGAATTAGAGGACTGTCATGTTTTCCCATCACACTCATTTTGCACTTATTTCGTTGAAAAGTAAGATCTATAAAATTGTATCGCGGCTTTAGTCAACGTTTGACCTCTTCATTGCGCTCTATGCTGAGAGCCTCTACAGACAGCTACGTGCTCTGAGCATCTCAAATTTATCATACCCAAAACAGAACTTTAAAAAAAAAGATACTGTGCACGCCCCTCAATTCGTTTTCATATGTTTCATCAAGCAGGCCTTCCCTGTTTCAGTAAGTGGCATTTCTGTCATTCCAAATAGCTCAGGTAGAACCAGACTATTTTCTTGATTTTTTAAAAAAGTCTCTGTTGTACATCCTTCATTTTTGTCTCCAAATTATATTTGGAATCTGATTCCTACTTACCATATTTACTGCTCTAACTTCAGCATAAATCTCCATACTCCTTTGCCTGAAATGCTGCATCAACCTACTAATCTACCAACCTTCTTTCTTTCCCTGTATAAATTATCTTTCTTAAGTGTATATCGTTTCATTTTGCTTAAAACTTTCTGGTGTGTTCTCATTACACTTAAAATGCCAAACTCTTATCTTTGAGCCCCACATAATTTGGCTCCCAGTAGCCTTTCCGACCTCACTGACTGTCTCCTTCACTACACTGCAGCCATGCTGGTCTGTGTGTTCCCGAAGCTCAACAAGTTTATTTCTGTCTTAAGGAGTTTGTTCTTGCTCTTTCTTCTGCCCCAAATACGGTTTCCAGATCTTTGTAAAGGAGAATTTCCTTATCTGTGGTTCTCATCTCAGGTATCACATCCTCAGAGTGGACTTTTCCAACCACTCTATCCAAAGCAAATGTTGACTATAGGTGTGTTGAATGTGTGGAATGATACATAAAATAGCAGAGTTGAAAATTTAAGACTGACTCACTGTGTATCTCTTGGGAAATAGATCTGTAATGGTTATTTTGTTTTGCTTTGAGATGGAGTTTACTATCTTGCCCAGGCTGGTCTTGAACTTCTAAAGTTCATGTGATCCTTCTGCCCCACCTTCCTAAAGGGGGCACACCACCGAATCTGCCTTCCATAATGGTTTTCCTACTTGAAATCTGTAGAATAGATTCAGATTAGTTGACAGTTTTCATATAAAATCAGCATGGCTTACCAGCAAGATATTATTGTTGGGAACCAGAATCTATTCTTAAATTTTTATTTGCACAACAGTTGGCTTTCTGTTTTTCTTTTAAATCAGAATGCTGTGAGATTATTAAGTATAATTCTACATCTCATTTAATCTCCTCCTTCAATAGGATTCAAGATGGATTAGCATCAAGCTTTACTTCTTTAACGAAAGTTCTTTATGACTTTAATAAAGTAGTGGAGAATGGTAGCATTCCTGGAAGTCGTTTACAAAAACTTGTGATAAACAATTTTGATGATGAGCAGATTTGGCAACAACTGGAATTGCAAAATGAACCAATTTTACACTACTTCCAGAATGCAGTTAGTGAAACAATTAAAGATGAAGACATCAGTCTTCTTCCAGAGAATGAAGAAGTACAGTGTGAAGAGGATGGTTCAGAGATGGAAGCTGATGGCCAGGAGGTCCTAGAACAAGATTTGGAAGAGGAAGAAAAAATGTCAGACATGGGTGATGATGATCTCCAAGTGGGTGAGAGAGGTAAAAACTCAAGCAAAGTTGATCTACAGGAAAGCCCAGTTTTCAGTGATGAAGATTCTGATCTTGATTTTGATATTAGTAAATTGGAACAGCAGAGCAAGGTTCAGAACACATTGCCTAGGAAGCCAAGAGAAAAGTCCATAGTGGATGATAAATTCTTTAAACTATCTGAGATGGAGACATTTTTAGAGACCATAGAAAAAGAAGAGGAACAAAAAGAGGAGGATGAGGAGAAGGAGGAAGAAGATATTGACTTTTTTGAAGACATTGAATCTGATGAAGATGGGGGACTGTTTGAAAATCAGAAACTTAAGGTAAAGTTTTGGGAGATGAGAAGATAGAAAGCTATAATCATTTGTTAAAAGATGTCAGAGTTTTCACCAAACACTAAAAATAATTATGAGAGGAAGGCCTTTATTACTTCATTTAGGCTGGGTTATTTTTGGAAATAATTGCAGTTAGAAGATTTTAGAGATAATGGAATATTGCACTCTTATTTTATCAGTTATGAAAGAATCCAAACTTCATTTAGTTTATGTTCCCATTGTTTTTATAGTTTCATGGTAGTGTTACTAGTTGCTACTTCCCTCTAATAACTATAATTGGCTAGTACTGTTAAAGTTGGAAAACATGGTGTGTGTATGTATATATCATACACATACATGATTTATATATTTTCCTACAGTTACTTAAATGTTTTTTTACATCTTTTTATTTCAGTCCGGAAAAAGTTCCAGAAATCTGAAGTACAGAGATTTCTTTGATCCAGTGGAGAGTGATGAAGATATATCAAATGTTCATGATGATAAGCTGGGTTTCGACAAAGAAGAGGAAGAAATTGCTGAAGATGCAGCAGATGAAGAGAGCATCTCAGAAACGTGAGTATTTTGAATCTACATTATAAATTGGAATTGCCCAATCAGGCAGGCTTACTTACAGTTTTCAAGTATGCCTGTCTTAAAAGGTCAAATAGTATATTCTCTAATATCAGATAGTTTTAAGATAGTCACAGGTAAGTCTCTGAATTTAAAAGACATTAGAGATCATTTAATAAAGAAAAATACCAGCGGCAGTACCAACCAGCCTTTATTACAAGGAAGGTGCTTTGGTTTGGGTTTTGTGCCAATACAATTCTCTAATGTTATTTTTGTGAATTAAAACGTTTTTATTATAGATTGATGTACTAATTTATTTATGTGTATTGGGCAATTTTGTTCCATTTTTTTACGTAGCATGTCTCCTAAATAATTCCTTCAGCTCTTTAGTAATGTAATGGCTTTGGAAAGTCAAAATACTTGGTGGCAGTAGGTATAAAGACTTTTATTGAAGATATTTTTTTCCTCGTGAAAAATGATGGTTTTCTTTTGATAAGCATTTTGGTATTTTAGGGATGAAGATAATGACCTTGAAGAAAGTGAAGATGGTAAACAACAGAGAGAAGGTTCGAAAAGAGTGACATTTGCTTTGCCATATGATGAGGAAAATAAAGATACAGATGTGTTGAATGTAAAGGAGGATTCTGTTGAAATTAAATCTTCTTTTGAAAAAAGACAAGAGAAGGTAATTATTAGGGATTTAAGGAATTTTATGTACTTAATATGACTGTGATACTCATAGACTTAAGTATTCTAATTTTTCAGCTAGAAATTGTAGCTGGCCTTTAGAATCAAAAATTTTGCAGCTACATCTTTAGTGTACTATATTTAGATGTTACACTGAAAGCATCTAATTTGCAAAAGTTAACACCACATTTCCTAGTCCATAGGTCTCATTTGGAAACCCAGGTGTAAAAGCTTCATTTCTTTGTGCCTGATGTCTTCAGATCCACAGCATGTCTGTCCTGCTTAGCCATCCTGTGAGCTGCCCCTCCTGACTACTGTTTCAGATGCCCTGAAAATTTTTGCCCATCTTTTTAAGGTGCTCCACAATAATTTTTGTGGTTGTCACATAGCCTGTATTTTCATTGAAACCAAGAAAAAATGGAGGCATATGATGGTGTACTGTTGTAATCTCAGCACTTAGGAGGCAGAAGCAAAAAGATTGTAGCAAGTTTGAGGCCAGCCTGGGCTACATAGTAAATTCAAGGCCAACCTGAACTACACAGCGAGACCCTGTCTCAAAAAAATAAAGAAACAAACATCTTCAAAGTTGATACAATATTATTATGACACCATATCAAGCAGATGAAGTGCCATTATTTTATTATTTGTATTTTTTATTTTTTTTAAGTGATACTAGGGATTGAACCCAGGGTCTTCATACTGTGCTATATCCCCAAGTCCTCTCCCACCTTTTTTTTTTCTTTGAGATCCTGCTTCATCCTCCCAGAGTGCTAGGATTATAAGTGTGTGCCACCGTGCTCAACAGATGTAGTCTAATTTTAATAGATGTAGTTTGGCCTCGATCATTTGGCACTATCCTTTATCCACCTTAAAATTATATTGTAGTTATAATAAGAATAGGTGGATAATGAAAGATCACAAGATGGCAAAAGAAGTATGAAAAGTTTTAGAATCTGGATTAAATCTGTGATTGTCAGATTGTCTCCAGAAGAGAAAGTCTAAAGTAAAAAAGCACTATAAGACAACATAAATTTATAGTGTATTTGTGTCCTGTTGTTCTACCTCACTCTTCCTACCTCCATCCGAAAAGAAAGACGGTTTGATTTTACTGTGAAGTTATGTAAAGCCTTCAAGAAATAGATAAGGTGTAGTGGTAGATGCATTTTAATTGCTACATGCTGGGAGGCTGAGGCAGATGGATCACAAATTCAGGCCCATCTTGGGCAACTTAGTGACACCCTATTTCAAAATAAAAAGGACTGGGAATGTAGCTCAGGGTGAAGGCCTGGGTTCAGCCCCAGAACCACAAAAGCAAACCTGACAAAGATGACATTAAAGTAGGCATGCACATATATCTGCATACATATAGTCTCATTTATGAATACAGTGGTGCTTTGTTTCATAAACTTCTCCATGATTCCGGCTGCAAACCAAATTGGATGAGAACTGAATCCATCAGTTTCTCCATCAGGTCAACATTGAACCTAACCACTGAATTTGATTCAGTTCTCTTGCAATTTGGTTTGTGACCAGAATCACGAATAGTTTGTGAACCAAGATACCACTCTGATATAAAAATGCACAATAGCACAATGAAAAAATAATGTCGCACAACCTTATTGCCCTCATTCTTTTGATTCATTCAGTATTCTAACTTTGGAATGCTCTAATAATTAGAAGCGACAATGACTTGCGAATAAATAGATCATATGAGTAGGATAGAGCCCAGAAATATGCCCAGATGCTTCGGGGGAGTTTAGTACCTTACAAATGGTACTTCAAATCAGTGAAGAGAGTGTCCGCAGCTCACCCCAACTCAGGCAGAAAGAATAGGTCATCGGTACAATAAAAAGGTGGCAAGTAAAAAACAATTGCATTGAGGAATAGTACATTTCTCGTTCTACTTTTTAAAGTATTGTTTTTACACAAGTAAAAGTCTTAAATCCCTTTCCTACATAAAGGTACAATAACTCTTTCGTCTCTTTCTTAGATGAATGAAAAAATTGCGTCTTTAGAGAAAGAGTTATTGGAAAAAAAGCCTTGGCAGCTTCAAGGGGAAGTGACAGCGCAGAAGCGACCTGAGAATAGTCTCCTGGAAGAGACCCTGCACTTTGACCACGCTGTCCGGATGGGTACGGTGCCCACTGGCTTCTGTAAATCTTTGTGTTTGTGTTTTTTTGGTGGTTCCATTTTATAGATTTTGGGTGATACTTCTTTCCCTAACTTTTTATTTTAAAAACTTGCAAGCATGCAGAAAAGTTGGCAGCAGACACCTGTATGTTCTTCATCTGCATTCACCAGTTGTTAACATTTTGGCATCCCTGCATATGTGTATGTGCCTGATTTTCCCCCGGATCATTTGTTTGTAAGTTAGTTGCCAATGTATTAGCACTTACTGATAAGCACAGTTCCGTGTATCTTCTGAGAACCATAATAGCGGTAATACATTCCACAGATCAACAGACTAGTGAGTCCTATATATATAATAATCAGATTTCTTACAGTGCTTTGATTTTTGTTTTTGTTTTTAATGGTACTGGGGATTGAATCCAGGATCTTTGTATGGAGTTACATCCCAACCCTTTTAAATTTCTTTTT
>RJWT010005939.1:0-30045 GCA_004365215.1 Cuniculus paca | reverse complement strand
ACACACCTCTCACACACCGTGAGGAGGCGTCACTGGGTGACAGGACAGGACAGTACATTGTGATCACCACACACACCTCTCACACACTGTGAGGAGGTGTCACTGGGTGACAGGACAGGACAGTACATTGTGATCACCACACACACCTCTCACAAACCGTGAGGAGGCGTCACTGGGTAACAGAATAGGATGGTACACTGTGATCACCCAGACCTGCTCAGGACTCCTGGGGGACACATGGTCCCCAGCTCCTGTCAGCACGATCCTTCCTTGTTCTAAGAGACTGGGCAGTGAACCTGAGACTTGACAGTAACTCAGGGAGACATCACAACACCCACAGTGCAACGACGGCGCCCGATGATCCAGTTATGAAGTGAGATGCGGCTGCAGAGGAAATTGGGGTTTATAAGCAAATTTGTTTTGGCAGGCTTGATAGAAAAAGTGTAAGGCACAACCGCATTTGATGAGAATCAGTGAGAGCCATCTTGCTAACATAAATGAAAAGCCCTAGACTGCACCTGCTCTTCTGAATGGCATGCCCATGGCGTTAGCAGGGAGCAAAGCCAGACTTGGGAGTGAGGTCTGCAGCGGGCAGCCATGCACCATGGTGTGGGTGTCTTGGGACCCAGAGCTCAGTCCAGGACCGATGTGGTCTCACTTCGGTGCCATCTGCAGCAGCTCTGCTTCCCATCAGCGTGATCAAGGCCCACTGTTCAATATTCAACTGCTTAACGAAGTCTCCTTTAACCCCAAAGAAATTCAACTTTTGACCATAAAGTTGTTGACAACCACAAACCTCTTAAAACATCTGCTATAGGAGGTTACAGTGATTCTCTTAAGTTGTAAAGGTTTATAATCAATCTACACGATGAAGTGACAGATGTGCTCCCCAACATCAACCTAACGATCCGCCCAGCCCTGTGCGCGTGAGCTCTGCCTTCCTTCGGTTCTTCCAGCAGCCATCCGGCAGGTCTCCTCCCGCGGCTGCAGGTGACACCAGACTCACCTCTGAGCACTGCACTGGGACACAGAGTGCACTGGTTTCTTTATGCAAGGAAGTTCTCAGCAGTCGGTTGAAGAGCTTGTCTGTCCCCCTGTCTGTCTGTCGACACTTCTGGTCACACTTTTAGGCCTTGAGATACAGAGAAAGCATGCACCACCAACACTGCACACACTAAACGGTCTTTTCCTTGCAATCACCCTAAGAAAAGGACTCCAGACTGCGCGGGCGACTGGAGCAGGACCGAAATCCAGCAGATGGCAAGCCGGTCTTCCTGGGGCCGTGCCTCCCAAGAGAGAGGCCAGCACAGGGGTGCAGATCATGGTGGCTGGGGGCCAGCCCCTGGGAACAGCAAAGTCCATGCTCGGAACCGACTTGAGGTGGACCCATCTGGGTCATTTCGAAGTCTGACTGGACAGCAGCAACCCTCTAAGCGAATGCTGCAGCCGTCACGGATCTGTCTTTGTCCTTTAGATTTTTACTTTGCTATTTCCTTGCTGTTTTTTGTTGCTTTTGGTGTTTTGCTATTAATTCCACTTTTCCTGATATTTATTTGAAATTTTGTACTTTTTCCCTACCAACCTTTACCTTTTTCCCCACATTCTTGCCTCACACACTCTTTCTCTTCTCAAATGAAATGGAAGCAACAAGTATTTCCCCAGAGCAACGTGCTGCTTCTCCACACACCCGTGTTCACCACCTGTCCCCCCTGCACACCCTTGGGAAACCCCCTCACCCCATGCCACCAGCACTGGGCTCTGTGTTTGCAGAGGACACGGTGACGCAGTGTTCTGAGTCCCCTCTGCTTCAGCATTTGTACGTGTCGCTGAATCGCGCAACCTGTTATTCTGTCGCTACTCACTCGCAGACGGGGCGGCGTATGCACGTCAGTTTAGGTGCATTCCAAGCACAGCTGCACCTCTGAAAAGTGTATTGCTCACCACCCTCTCTCGCTTCTACTGAAGCCCCTCCAACGCAGGCCGCTGCAAGCCTCTTTCTCGCTTGGGGTCCGCAGCTCTGTGGCTCCTCTCGGGTCCACCCTCCACTCCTTCCTCCGCAGCAGGTGAATCACCTCCTCCTTCTCGGCAGCATCTCCCTCCTTGCGGTGATCTGCAGCGCCTGGTCTGTCATTGCGCCCTCCAGAATCTGCACCTCTGGGTTCTTCTTTCGTGAATAGCCATTTTTTCTCCTACTTGGAAAGATTTTCTCTCTGCAAATTTCACCTTCTCAAAAATTTTCTGGATCTGTTCGTCACATTTCCCAACTTTTTCTGTTGTTTCTCTTGGAAAATGTTTCCATTTCTTTCTAAATATCTTCTAATTAGTTTGGATTATAACCAAACTAAAATTTTTCTAATTTAAAAAAAAATTTTACTTAACCCTACCTTCTTCAGCATGTGACTCACACTCTCTCTCCTCACTGATCCTCACTCTTTCAGGGGGTGAGGGTGGGGCTTGCATTACTAGCATAGGGATTAGATCATGGGCCTTACACCTGCTGGACAAGCATTGGGGTGGGGCCCAAACTTAGGGCCTTCACACTGATCTACATCTTGAGCTCTTTTTGTCATTTTGAGACAGGGTCTCATTAAATCACAAACCTGCCCATGCTGGGTTCAAACTGGGACTCTTCCTGCCTCAGCCTCCCAGAACGCTGGGATGACAGCCAGGCACCAGTACACCCACATCCCTCACACTTCTTAAAGGGAAACATGTAATTGCAGTTTGTATTTGCTCGCTGGCTGTCCAGTGTGTGTTGAGTGTGTGCTGTGCGCCGGGCCCTCTTCCAGGTGCCGCAGGTGAAACTGTGTGTTTAGGGTCATTGCTTCCATCCTGGAACCTGCTGCATCCATCCACCAGGGCTGCTCCAGCCAAGGTGGGCTGTGACTGGGATTCCTGAAACCAGCCGACCTCCACTCTGCGTATCTGTGATGAGCCTGTCTCCTTCACCCACAACTGAAGGTGCACTGTGTGATGCTTCATACACGGAGCACGGCAAATCACCCCCCGCCGTCCACTCCATCCCAATTTTCTGTGTGGCAGGACCACCCAAAAGTGACTATCTCTGCAGTTTTGCAAAGTGCAGCATAATATTGTTAGTGCATTCCAAATTCGTCAGGAATCTTTCCATTGCTATCAAAGGAAAACTTGACAAAAATCGGTTTAAACCATAACTGTTTATAAGTTAATGCAATTGACACTGTCACTTGGGGCAGACCGCAGAGCTGGTGTGACCAGGCACTCACCAAGGCCCAGTTTCCTTCCTTCTGCGTCCTTCCTGTTGTTCTGCCCCATGTAGCACACAGCGTGCCGCACCTCTCAGGCGTGGAGATTGCCTTCCAGGGGCGTCTTCCCCAGGAATTTCCCACATGACCAGCTTAACATACTTCGGTCCTTCTGCCTCCCTATCGAACCTCTCCACTCCTGGAAACACCACAGGCTGGTTGGGCCTTGGACTGATCTGTGCAGTAATGGCACAGAGTTACCTTAGCTGGCTGCACCAAACCTGGCTGTTCCCACACACGGAACTGAATCAACTTCCTAGGAAGCATCAGCGACACAAAGGGAAGTCGTGTGGGTGTCCCACAAGGACCTGGGTGATGCTAGGAACGGGGAGAAGAGGGATTACTTCTGGGTTGGCTCCCAACCGATGCCAGTCATCACTACTCTGTTGCTTCTTTGAACAAGAATTAAAATGTGTGGCTTTGTAGCTTCATGTGCAGTGATTTTGGGTATTCCGATCTAGTACCCCTTGGCTTTAGCTACCAGTGACATGGCAGGCACTCTCAAATCTCCATCTTCAGTCTCTATTTCTTTCTTGAAGCCAAAATTCACCTTTCTAACTAAGAGATAATCATCTGGCCTCATCACTACTTCAAATTTAACTTGTCTGATGCTGGTACATGTATCATCAATGATCAAAAAGTAACCTTCGATGGGAAATAACCCTCTACTTGAACACTTTCTCCAAAACTGGGAAACTTCTTGCTCTTCACACTAAATATCAGGGTCTTCCTGCCAAGGTATTCCCTGCCTCACCTTGTAGTTCAGTCTCTGAGGCACCTAGATATTTTGCTAAAGGCCACTGTTATGCCTAAGACCAGCTGAGTAGTGTGGAAAGGTCAATGTCATTACTCTGTGCATTAGACTTTCCTTGGCACCTTGACCAGAGCTGACCAATTAAAACCCTCTTAGCTTTGCATGTCCACACTTCATACCTGGGATCTTCTTTTCTCCTTGTACCTCACACAAAGCCTTCCCTGACCCACCCCTAACCCTGATGGTCACAGGGCCATCTCCCCATCTCACACAGACTGGCCTCTCATGTGCAACTCACTGTGATGGTCCAGATCCTGATCCCATCACAGCTGCTCAGTTCTGTCCACCCCCATAGGGCACAGCAGTGTCCCTCTGAGTAAACAGGCAGTAAATGTGTTCAAGAATGGAAGGCAAAATGGGAGCAGGGATAGTAACCTGCACTGTGTCCCAGATACTGTTTGACTTCAAGTCTCAGTCATAACTACTACAAGGGGAAGGGGAATCAGCTGGGCCTAAAAACAAAGAACTGAATCTAAACTCTCCTATTAATTAAAATAAAGACCGGAGCCCCCCAGTCCAGCAAAACCCTTTTCCCCTAGGTGTGGTACCATCGGAGCCTTTGGGTCATTCTGGAGTGCAGCAGGACCTTCACAGCCCCATGAGGCAGGGGCCACCAGGAATGTGCGTCTGCTCTCTCCTGCCCACGCGGGTCTGCACGGCACTAAGCTAGACACGGCGCCCGTCAGAGGATAGCAGGTGTCATTCTGCCCCATTTAACAATGCAACTTTTTCTTGTTTCTTAGAGACAGAGTTCCTGTTTCTGTTTCTTATTGCCCATCAATCAGCTTGAAAAGACATCTGCAATTGTATGTCCTTCATAAAGACAGAAGGCCTGGAGGCAGCAGCCAACATCCATCTAAAAGCTCTACACAAAATCACCTTTGTCTGCCCCTATGAAAATCTCAGGGTGCGCTCCGGTCTGATCTGAAGAAAGTGGAGGAGTACAGCTATCGCAAAATGGGAGACCTTTGCATTTCCATGCTCCATTAACTCCACTTGACCAATAAAATAAATCTGAGCGCATTTCTTTACCTCTGCTCCTCTAATTGCCACTTACAAATGCTTTCTCCTCAGTCTTGCTGTCTCTCCTAAGTCAGAAGGAAACGAGATTGGGGCTGAGCTGCTGTCTCTTATTTAACATGATATGCAGCTCTGCCACTATTACGCCAAAGACCAATAACATCCCAGATCACCATGGGAACCAGGGCACGACCAGGTGCAAACCCTGACCCACACTGAGGAGCTCCCATGCCCCGTGCAGGCTGGCAAAACTCCCCAGACTCTGCCCTGTCCCCGAGAGTCCATCACTACTGCAGCTCCTCAGACGTAAACTACAATTGACCCACTCTTCCTGCTAAGGACAATCGTAGGATAATTCTTCCCATTAAAAACATTCTTTATTATACGTTCATTTTCAGACACACAGCATACGGCAAAACACTAAGAGACCAACCCATAAAAGTCAGCAGAGGGCTGCTATTGCCGCCGAGTTAGAATACTTCAGCTTACGAAAGCACTCACTCATCAAGCTGTTGCAAAGTATACCACCCAGTTCTTGGGGTCATGCTTAAAACTCGATCCAGAATAAGAATCACGTATCTCTGCTGTTATAAGTCAGTGGGAAGAAATTATCCCATCTTCCAGAACATTAATTCACACAGGGCTGCAGTGTTTCTGGTAATATAAGCACAGAAATCCACAGCACAGAGCTCCCAAATCATTCTTCTGGCCCCAGATATTTACATCCTAGCCCTCTCCTTTTCAACCATGTTTCTTCAGCTTAAATCTACTACAAACAAAAAAATAACAATTATAAGGAAAGGAAAATTGGATTTCCACCATAAAGATAATCCTTCTTTAGAGGAGAAGACAAAGAAAAGCAAGCCAGTGTACTCAAACAACAACACACAAAGACTTTGAAGAGTTGAGTCAAGTACATGCATTTTATCACTCACTTATCCTGTTATGTTGTGCCTGGATATCCCCCCACAGCCTCATGCACTTTCAGATGGGGTTTTCTCAGAGGTAGCTGAATCTAGTGTGTGACTGATTCATGGCTCAGTGCTGGGATTAAGGGTGGGTGACTGCCGGATTGGTCTGATGACTGGATTGGCACCACCCTAATCCCAGTGATGTAGATAAAATAAAAGGGCAGAAAGAGGCTTGTTCCTCTACACCCTGTTTTGTTTTGTTTTTTTCTTTTGCTGTCTCCCACCACCATGAACTATTCCTCTCTGCCATGCCAACCTGCCTTGGAGCCAGCCGATTGTGGACTGAAGCCTCCACAAAGTGTGAGCTAAATAAACCTTTCCCCCTTTAACCTTGGGTTTTTAGTATTTTGTCTCAGTGATGAGAGAAAAGTAACTAAGACATCTTTCTACAAAGTTTTACCCATGATTTCAAGAACTGAACTGACCTAAGCAACACATCCACTCTTGCTTCAGTCCTAGAAAATTTTAAAGTCAAAATTGGTGCACAAGTGCATTGCTGGCTACTGGATCATGCAAATCTCTGCTGCACATGTTGATTTCATTGTGATTCAAAGTCCTGCTAACAGTCTTGGATTTATTGAATTTAAAACATATTTTATGGAATATTTTGACCCTTCCATTTTAAAACCATGTGTGCTTTAGTAAAGTAAATAATTGTGGGAAGTCTTACTCTGTTCAGTCATTAACAGTCAAGTGAACCCCTGTTTGTTGACCAGTAGTCACAGAAACCTAAAGAATGATGCTGGTGAAATGAACCACAGTTAAAGTTGGCCAGAGTTGGAACTACCTGTGTTCATGTTACCAACAGAGGGAAGCCTTTGTCTATGTCCATACTTTCCAACAATTTTCATGAATCTCTGGAGGGTCACAGTGGATTAGAGGTGCGGATTTATTGTAAGAGGGCTTCGCGTCATTTGGAACATTTCAACAGACCACATATGTAATGTCTCTCCCACATAGCCCTTCTACTTTGTATTTGTATGTTCTCTTCTATTAATATAATATACATTCATTTAATAAGACTTTTTCCAAATTTTAGTAAATAATTTCCCTGTATAACTGTTCAAGTATCAGGTAAGCTATAAGAATAGAGGTTAAGCTTAAGAGGTTAAGCTTACCAAAAATGCATGCCAATTATAGAGCACTTACTATGTGCCAGAGAATCTACTAGGACAGGGACAATCTGTAAACATGCTGCATTTCTCCAGCTTTTTCCAAGGTCGCATATGTATTTTCTCTATGTACCCTTCATAAAACAGTTTAGCAAAGAACATGAGACCCTTGGCCACACTGAGAGGCTTTTGTCTTAGGAACATCCTCTGGAAGAGTCAGCATCCTAGGACATACAGGATGTGAGAGACGGACCCCTCCAAAACAGTGCAAAGACCATTGGGACCCGTCCCGTGCAAGCCAGGGAGTCAGGCTGTCCAGGCACTAAACATCGTGCCACACCCAGGCAAGCAAAGCAAAGCACAAGAGACAAGACCTTTGCTTGCAGCAGTGTGATGCACAGTACAATTGTGTCGAAAAACCCTGCTCCTCGATGCGAAGATGATACATCCCCATCTTGCTCATAACAGGTCAAGCAACAGGACCACTCGAGACACTGAGCTCTGAGCAGAGGCATCCTGATTTCACACCAGAACCCCGAACTCCCCATGTCTGCCTTCAAGCCCAGCAGTGACCTGATCAGGGCCCCTGCGTCTGCCCAGGGCCAAGCTTAGGAGGTGGCTGAAAGCTCCAGCCAGCCCACAGCAAGCAGGGAGTAGAGGAAAAGCCCTGAAAGTTCAGAGCTCGTGAGTCCAGGGGTCATTCGTCACTGCACATTGGCACCTTGCCCGCCTTGACAGACCCAGACAAGACAGGGATTAAAAAAGAGCAGCAGCAGCCACCTCCACCACTGTCATTCACACTACTCACACCCAGGTCCACAGGCCAACCTTGACTTAGCCAAAGGGAATGAGTAACAAATTTAATTCTCTTCCTTAAATATTCTCATTGGCCAATATTGAAAAGCACACAGGGTGAGTGACATTACTTCACATCGAGTAAAGTCAGTTACAAAGCTTGCACATCTCAAAGGCACAGGTAAAAGTTTTCTACGTATAACCATTCTTAAAATTTCAAATTCTAAGTGCTTCTGATGCCATAACTTCCTCAAATCACACACACATGCACAGAATTTGTTCAGTGTTTGCGGATCTTCCCTGCCTTTCCCACAGTGGGGATGACACTGAGATGTTCCTAGTTCTGATCTTCTACTTCAGAGTGCATACTTGGAGAACCGTGGCATGTGGTTCTCTGCTATGTCATTTCAGCAGAGCTGATAATTCATTCCTTATCACTGTTTATCATACTTACAAGTTTTGATAAAGAAAAATACACAATTTGTTCAGGTCACTCTACCCTACATGCTGTCAAAGTGATTTGGAGCTGTTTCTAGAAAAACAGATAATATGACAGGGCCTAAACCAAATCAGGATTGCAGGCAAAGGATAAAGGCAAGGGCCTCTCACAAGAATTCAGGGTACAACACTGACTACAACAGGATAGAGTTATGGAAATGTTTTCTAAATTCAACTTTAAAATTCCTAGTGTCGAAGGAAAAGTGGAAAACATAATCACTTCTCAGATACACAATGTCCAAAAAAATTTTAAAAGCCATCACTCACGAGAAGCACAACCTTTCATGTTGTAGACAACTGTCAGATGTTTCTTCTACAGGTCAATTTAAAAGGAAAAGTGTAAGATGCTATCCTTAGCAATGCCCTTATGAATATACCTGCAAACACGCATGCGTGCACACACACACACGAACAAAACTTCCTGCAAACACAGTGGAAAAGGACAGAGGATATCCCACTCTGCATTCTATAGAGAGTTCTATTTCGCTGTGTGATAATGGGAAATACCCAGTCCGAGAAGGTGATTCCCTGTTTTTCTTTTACTATAAGCTGATAAGGTCGTTCAGGGAATTTCGGTCTTCATGTAACATTTCCGAACCAACTATACAGAAGGAAGGATGGGAACACTGTTCACTGCTACGGATGCTCTTTGTCTAAGGACCACAATGTCTTCAGGCCTAGATATTTTAAAGACCATTCTGGTTTATCTGCAAAAGAAATTGAACAGACAACATCATATTCTTTTATTCAGTCTGACGCCCTCTGCTGTCTCTCGCCACCGACATTCCTTTCCCCGTCAGCTCCAGTTCCATACCTATCTGTGCTGTAAGTGGTCTGCAGCTGTTCTCCACTTCACAACTCCATCACCGCTGGCCGTGCTCTGAGTGAGTCCTGCAGGATCAGCTCAAAGGGCTGCGGTCCTGACCCAGGGCTGAAGTCGCATGGGCGCATCGCCCTAGTTTCCAGAGACTTTGCAATCCTGTTGCCTTTGGCCCCTCTCAGGGTAGCTGCACGGGGCTTTTTGGCTTGTCTTGCTGTATAAACGTCAACGGTTTTTATAGCAAAACTGTCCTTGTTGAAGAATATCAACAATTGCAGTCTAGAAAAAGAAAAACAGCGAAATGATGAACAGATTTGATGCTTCTTAGAGATCTCAGATTCAAACTTGTGAATATGTTTTGTGAAGCCCTATAATGAACCCATAGGAAAAATCTGCATGCGATTTTCGAGGCCTCGTGTTTCTGCTATTCATTTCTAAAGTGATCAGCACTTATAAAACACTTCGTTTGGGAAGCTAATAGCAAGACTTATTATTCGTCTTCTTAACTGCTTGACGCGGAGCAAGCTGGTTGGTCTCTTTGTGGTTCTTTCTTCATTGCTGAGAATGGAGGTTAGGGCAACACCTGCCGCACTGCAATTCACGCCGAGCATCGCTGGCCCCGTGCAGTGGGACACAGCAAAGCGCCCGCTGAAATGAGCGCTCTGAACAAGTCCTTGTGGTCCTGTTTGTCGTCTTCAGTTGTTCAACAGCATAAAAATGATAGGAACAGGCACCATGAAAATTCAGCATACTTTAAATTTAGATGAATTCCAAATTCTACCTCATTAGGAAGAAACAAGGCTGCAAGCTTCCCTTTCGCTACACACATTGTTTAAATCACCAGGCACCGTGACATTTCAATCAGTGATAATTCAAGAAGGATTTGTTATTGCTCATGTTTCTCTGCAAATTTGTTTTGCGTAAAGGCCTCAATAAAGCCAACTACGATTTTGTTGCTGTTGTTCCAACTCGACAGCCCTGCTCTCCTCCTTTGGCTTGTCCCTCAAGTCTTGCCACCCGGCCCTGGTTGGCCACCAGGAACCATGGCGGGAGCTCCGGTCCAGAACCACACCTGCCCTGCCGCAAACTGGTCCGGCAGCCGTGGCCACTGGTTCTGTGGATCTGAGCAGAGCACATCCCTTTGCTAAGACTTTGTAGCTTTTAGAGGACTCGGAACGGCTCCTCCGGAATTACAGAGATCTGTAACTCCCAGAAGCCTTCCACACGGTATCAAAATACTGTCTTTTGTGAAAATTTCAAGATTGTCTACTATGGATTTAACTTCCCTACTACTTGTTTTTTGAAATTCAAAATAAAAATTTTGAATAAATCACCAAATAGAAATAGAAAAGTAAAATATTATTTTAAAAACTTTAAGGGTACTCGTAATTTTATAATAGAATTATTAAAAAGTGGTCCTACAGTGAGTTGAAATGCCTCCTGAAAATACCAGTCATGGACTCACTCAGACCTGCATTTAAATTCCCTAACATCAATTCAAGGAATTTAATCTCTTAAACCACTTTGTTTAGACTTACTGTCCCCCGGAAGCCTCATGGCTCCAAGGCAGGTTCTGGGGAGGTGGCCGGGTGGTGAGGGTGTGCTATGCACACGCGGCGCATTCCTGCACGGAGGGTTCCACAGCTAAAAGGGGGGTTAGGAGGTGGAGCCTGGTGGGGGAGAGGTCATGAGGGCGTGGCCTGGTAGGGGCGAGGTCACGGGGCGTGGCCTGGTGGAGGAGAGGTCGCGGGGGCGTGGCCTGGTGGGGGCGAGGTCACCGGGGCGTGGCCTGGGACGGTCAGTCTCCTCCCTGTCCTCCCTTTACTCCTGGCTTCCATCCATGGTGCCATAAGCCTCCCCTCCGCCAGGTCCCTTGGCCACGCCACCCTGCTTGGTGCCGCCGAATGTGGACTGCAGCCTCTACAAACCGAGCCAAATAAACCTCCGCGCCCCAGCAAGGGGGAGTAACTGAGACCTGCGGCCTTCTGCTGTACCTGGTGAGTACGTGGAATGTGTGAGAAATAAAGGAAACCACAGGGGCAAAGAGAGCGGCGGGTGGGCCACACCCTGCGCCGCACCGCCCGAGGGCCCTGAGCCAGGGGCTGCTCAGCCCCGAGGTTCCCGGTGAGGGAGAGGACGAGGAAGGCGCAGAGAAGGGAGTGACCGGGCTTGTGTTTAACAGGGGGACACTCAAAAGCGATGTCACTTCGGGAGCCCGAGGCAGGAGGGTCCCAAGTTTAAGCCCTGCCCAATTTGGTGAGAGCCCCTCTCACAAAATAAAAAGGGTTGGGGTACAGCTCAGCGTGAAGGGCCTGGGTTCGAGCCACAGCTCTGCACGTCACTGTGCGGGAACTTCCGCGGGGCCTACACGGGACCTGACGCGGGTAGCTGGGCTTCTGCAGCTGTGCTGGGTGGACAGCAGCCGCTGCGGGGTCCTCTCCCTGATGCCCTCTTCTGAAATCCTAAAAGAATACTATGAAAAGGAACTGTAAATGGGCAACAAAATAGAAATTACCGTCCAAGCGTGTGCAGACAACTCGATATTCGCAATGCATCACCAGGCGAGGGGCTGCTATCTGCATCTCACCGAAGCACCCTAAATCGCCAAATAGTGTCCCCCAGAAACGCGACTTGCAACCAGTGACAGCGGTGTAACGGTCCTCATCGAAGTGGCTGCTAGCTCAGAGTTTGGCATTATTACGTGAACTGTCTGGAAACCAGAGCCAGCAGTTATAACTGTTGTCGCCAAAGCGCTCTCAGGATATATTAGAAGTGACAGTGATCAAACAGAATAACAGTTAAAAACCTCGCGTGGAGCTCGGCTTGGTCAGTGTCTCCCTGGTGCTGTGAATGGCCCTCTCCCTGAGCGACTCCCTGAGGTCCAGGAGAGAGCGGGGGAGGACAGAATGCTCGCCTGTCACAAGGAGGTGGCTGGGGGACCAGAGGAAGATGCTGCTTCAGTTTCTGTCACGTGTTGCTGACACAGTGTTTTCATCCGGCCGCCAGTCATGGCCCCCAAAATGCTCCACTCTTTTCCTTGGGGACTCGAGAGACAGCACCTGCCACATTTACACAGGCGCTGCACACCGCGCCCGGGAGAACGGCCAAGGTCACGCAGGGCACATGGCCTGTGTCTAATAAGTGACCGCACAACAGAAAAGCTGGTTGTTGCTTGACTACATATTCACTTTGAACTCCCTTTTGTATGTTGCGTGTGCTTCTTGATTTCATTGATTGTAAACACACACACACACACCTTGGTCGGTGGATGAGAGTGAAATAGCTGTATTCATAGATCTGGAAGCTTCTACCGTGGCTCAGGGTTAAAGAGCGTCTCTCTCTCTCAAAAGCGGCCTGAGGTGTCTCTCATCTGTCACTGCCCAAATCCGAATCCGTCTCTGCAGTGGCTGGGTATTCGCATGTGACCCATGCATAGCTTTAAACTAATAAAGGCTGACTCACACATGTCCCTAGATGAGGTTTGTAAAAATCAAGAAAGTTACCAACAAATACTTATTATTAATATTATGACAATGTATTTAATTACCTAAGTAAAATGGACAGTTTCCTGTATATATATATATATATATATATGAATCCCTCTAGAAGAAGTAGACACAAATCGCAAATCATGTGATTAACTAAAAATCTGCCCGGCATAAAAGCTTCACAAGCTCTTACAGAGAACGGAGGAGAAACGTGCCATCATTTTGAGGATAGCGTAACTGTAATAGTGAATTCGCAAGTCTCCCTGCCAGGCGGCCTGAACCACCGGGGTGTGTGCAGGACTGTCCCATCGGGCAGCCTCTTGTTAATCAGTGGAAAGACTAGCTCTGTTTGTACCACAGTGTCCAAGGTGTCCAACGGAACAATTGTGCATGCACTGGGGGCTCAAGCCAGTGGGGACGTGCTAAATTAAACCTGCTGTGGGTAGAACGGGAACAAAGTGATAATACATACTATATCTGTGCCACGAAAACCAGAAAAACATGTCATCTCAGTCCTGTATAGGCCAAGAAGTTGGCCTTCTGGAAGCCGAGAGAGGCAGGCGGTCACCCAGCCTGGGCAGGCAGAGAGGAGGCGGGTGAGGGGAGCTTGGCCCGTGGGTACCAAGTCTCAGGCCCATGGGACTAAAAGTCTCTGGCTGCTCTGCAGGGACAGAGAGGGCCGTCGTGTCCTCTGTATTTCACGGTGCTGGAACAAGGAGTTCCGAATGTTCCCTCCATAGAGAAATGGTGCATGTTGGAGACAGGCCTGTTTGCCCTCGTTTCAGTATTATACAATGTACCCCCAGTTGGAGCATCACAGAGCACCCCATCCATACACACCATGTCATGTTTTCATTTTCTGTTTAGAAATTAATCAATCCAATAGAAAACTCATTTCTGGACATTGGCAACAAGCATAAAATGAAATTCTAAAAACGGTTTAAATAACAAAACAGAAATAAGTTTTTAAAAGCTCATAGAGGAGGAAACCATAAAATCATTCCGGAAGACATTTTACATGCCTGGATTAGTGGAGAGACACTGAAACTTTCTCAACTGCCGTGACCTCTCGCTGGAAGAAAGTGAGCATTTTTTAAAAGCACTGGCTGGGCTGGGCGCCCAGGGTTAGGATTTCACTGTCTGCCCTGCAGCCTGGGCTCTGAGACGACGCCGATGGCCCAGAGGACAGCATCACACAGGCTGTTAGAGAACCAGGGTGTTCCAGGACCCACAGTGACCACGAGGTCCCAGGACAGGACAGAAATGCCCACCCTGTGGCTGCTGGAGCCCTGGACTCCCCAGCAGGGCTCAGGTGACCCTATCTCCAGGCCTAGCCACAGGGGCTGCAGCCGAAGGCGTGCGGGGCAGGTCACTGTCAGGGACACGTCTGCCTGCCTGGGCTGTGGTTTGTCTTTTCCCCTGGGTCCTTTCATTGTTAGTCTGAGTCCTCTATTTAGGGAGATTCCATTCTTCTTCAGGAGGGGGTATAGGATTCAGGGTGCCTGAAACAGCTTATAATTTCCTTAACTATACAACCAAAAACAAAAGGTCTGTTAGGATGGAAAACTAATGAAGGTGACATTATAAAAAGGAAGAAGGAAGTTTGAAAGTGTAAGAAAAAATGGGGGAGTGGGGATCGATGAGGATCAATGGGATATTGCTAACAAGATCAAGGTCTCCTCTGCCCACTCACGGGACCATTTCATCACCTAGATGTCTGACCACCTCCTTTCTTCCTTCTCCCTCTCTACCACGGCTAACTGAGATGTTTTTCAAACACTCTCACCTTTTTCCTAAGAGAGCTCTGTGCTTATAGATGAATTAAATCAGATCCTTCCACAGAGGACATTTTTCTGCTCTCCTCTATTACATTCCCCCCACCCCACCCCATCCCACCCCACAAGCCTACAGCCTACAGAACTGACAGTCAGACTCCTCCTCCTCCTCACCAGCTGGGGCCTAAATTGGAGGACCGGTGTTATCAGCAGACAACCTGCAGTGGCATTAGGCTAGGTGAGGGAGTTACTGATCCTGCGTCTCAACTTGCTCATCCAGAAAATGGAAATTAATTAAAATAAAATACTTCTGCCACAGTGATATTCAGGATGGACAAGATGCATGCTTGGGTTGCAGGAAGTGTCCAGGAGACTTTGTTTCCTATGGGTCTGTGTCACTCATGAAACTCCTGTCAGCTCGGGTGCTAGACTCTCAGGGCCACCATGAACCATTGCCTCACTGGAGTGACCTTGTGCCCAGGCTGACTTCTCCTGGGGTGAATTCCTGAATGGCCCCTGATTGCTGGACATTCACAAAGGTGAATTTAGGGTAACCACTGATAAATTAGCTTCACACACATTTTTATATTACCTAACACAATGGTTGTGATCATATCTAATTCAATAGCTTCTCTGAGTTATGTCCTTCTAAGCTTATTACACTCTTGAAAGATAAAATTCTATTGCACGTTTATAGAAGGACTGATAAGTTCAGGGTCCACATTTTCAAAGGTGGCTTCATGGTAGTGCAGACAAAACTGGATGCTTCTAGATGTTCCTCTGAAGAATGTTTCCTAATTTCATCAGATTTTGAAAAGATGCAGGATGCATAAAATTAGACAAATCCCCATTTACCAAAACCAAGCTCCTAGGAGTGCCTGACCACAGTCCAGAGCTCCTCTCTAGTGTTGGCCCTGGTGGGCCAGGGTCTTAGACAATGCCTGCATGTGGGGGTGTGCATGTTCCTTGTCTAGTTCCCCTGTGACACAGCACATCTGTTCCCTAGTCAGTCTCACGAGAGTTGCCCTGGCAGAGCATGTCTGCATCATCACAGCCAGACTTAACCATCATCCTGTTTCCAGGGTGCTCCTCCCTTACACCTGCCTCCCAGGGTGTGACCATTAATCTCCATGTGTCAGTTTGACTGGATTCAGAAATACCCAGGGAATTTCGTACAGCACGCTTCCGAGTGTGTGAATTCTAGAGGTGTGACCATGGTCCCTCATCCTCTGCTCTCTGTCACTGTTTCCTGGCCCTGCTTCCTGGTCACCATGAACGAAGCAACTTCGCTCCACCATGCCTTTCTGCCACGATGTTCCTACCTTAGAACCAGCTTGCCATGGACTGAACCCTTCAAAACACTGAGCCAAATTAAACCTTGCGATTTTGGGTATTGTGCCCCAGTGATGAAAAGCCAACTAATATACAATGTAATTATTAAGAGTTCCCCTTTCATTCTCACAATTGTTCCATTTTGAGTAATAAAGTTAATTATTATCATAAATACAACTCAAGAATGGCTAAAGATGGCCATTTGATAAGGCAACTTTATCCCTTAGGAAAAAAAGAAATTGACGTGAACTGGCAAACAAATGCAACCATCCTTTCCAGCAGCCAGAAAGATGAGTAATTACCAGGCAATACTCGGCAAGGCCTTGCCACCTGCAGGAGCTGCCGCAGATGCTTACTGAGGAGGCAGAACGGGGCAGGGTTGGGAAAAGCCATTGTCCACAATGCATTCTTGAGATGAAAACGGTCTGATGGCAGCACAGTGAAAGGTCCCTCATCCCTAAGTTGCCCTTTCACCAGCCAAACCACCTATCTTTTGAGCTGATATAACCGTAGTTAGAATCCAGATTCTCAAAACTCTTAGTCCTAATCCCAAAACAATTTCATTTTCCCAGAAAAAAGCATACCCCAACAATGCCTGACCCATCTTTAAATGAAGACATGTTTGCTGGGTTTTCTGTGCCTGTCTCAGTGCAGTATGGATGAACGGGTGTAAGAATGGGGGGGGGGGTGACATCTTCATGACAGTCAAAACTTCCTGCTGCAAGTTATACCTAAAAGAGCTGAGCACAGCCCTGGTTTAATAAAGGGCCACAGTAACACACTGAATGGTAGTGATGTTGAGTCTTGGAACTGTGCAACTTCAAAAAAGGGGACCATCCCCAATCCAAATCTATTTGTCTACCAAGGCAAATGTATATCAATATAATAAAGTGGTAATAAATATGGGAAAGGATATGAACAAAGTTTTATAACTAAATTTGGAATTATGGGAGAAAAAACTATGCTAAGTGAGATGATTCTTTACCATGTGAAAAGCTCAGAGAAATTCCTTTCTTTTGGTAAATTGCTAGAGGTTTAAGTAAATTGAATTAATGTGAATATTTGATGCCAGTGAGGGTTAGGCAAATATCACTGGAATCCACCTGGCTTAAGGAGTAAAAATCCTCCCATTGAAAGTGTTTTATTAAGGGAAGTTTAAACCACTCAGCTATACAATCTGGGGTGGGGCGGGCTAGGGGCAGGAATGAGCACCCCCCTGCAAGAGCGTGGCCTGGGGCTGCGCAGTGGCACTGCTGATGGTCCCACTGCGCTCCAAGCCTTTGAGATTTCCCCTCAGCTTGGAGTGATGAAGCCTGGGCCGTAACTGGCCCATGGGGGTGGCTCCTCTCCAGCAGTCCAACCTCACCCCTGGAAGGGAACCCCCTGTGCGGGGATCTGGAAGGGTGGGCGGTTTTCACTTGGCTGAAGAATGTGATCCGCAGAACATGAACTGGGAACGCAGTGTAACCCAGTTCCCACCCCAAAGCCTAAATCCAAATGAATCCCGCTCAGGTTTAATCTGCCTGGTACAATAGAGGCTCTGTGGAGTCAAAAGCAAGCTGTGACGTGATAGACTAAGTGGCCGCCTCTTCACAGCGCGGATGCCAGTGCCAAGAAGTGGGTTTTATAGGGTGAAACCATATATCCTGCTGGTACTTCCAGTTCTCATTTATATCCACAGCTCCCTGTTCCGCCGTTGGAAGCGATCTGAGAAGACTCAGCGGTCCACCGCCAAGAGCACAGGCGAAGTTGTCTGTCAAGGCCACTCAATGACCAGGGCCAATGTCCAGAGAAAGGGCGTGGGAGTCTGGGGAGATTCTCACAGGGCAAGAAGCGTCTCAAGCAAGCCCTGGAAAATCACAGCAAGAGGTTGGAGAGGAGGGGGAGAATCAGCCCCCACACACATTACATACCGCAAACACACACCGACATCAAAAAAGGGCAAGGAAAGAGAGCTTCCGACACAACCGCAGGTTCACACCCTGGCTAGTTGTTCAAGGACAGGTGTGATTCTGCATAGCCTCGAATAAACCTTTTTTATGAGAATAAGGGTTTGAACCTCAGCTTGGTACCTCAGGGGAGCCAGAGATATCTGACTTCCTGTTTCCTCTAAATATCTGCTCTCTGAAGTCCTGTGAAGCGAAGGGCGTGTCCTCAGCCCAGGGCCTACGTGAAGAATGCACCCACCCGTCTGGCAGGGTCATGGAGAGGCACCGGGTACCAGGCTGTCTGGAAACACATCAGCGACCTTTAAAAGCATCCTCTGCAAAACAAAGCACCGCGGGGGCATTGGCAGCAGTGGGCAGCTGCTTCCGGCCTGTGGCCCTGCGCACACCACACAGGCTCCCTCATCTGCGCTCCCCGGGCCGCCCCTGCCTGTGAGTCTGGTGGGCTCCCCGTAAAGGGAGAAGGTCAGCTTATTTGTTTTTAATTGCTGCTATTTTCGGTTGCACTGTGGTACAGTGGTTAACTTGTCTTCAGTTTGGGGAGGCCTGGGTGTCCGTCTGGGTGTGCCGGCCTTCTGGAGGAGGTCGACACCGAAGTGTGGGCTCAGGCCACTGGCCTCCCTGCTGGGGCGTTGTGGCCCCCTCAGCTGAGGCCACGAGGAGATGAAGGCTGAGCTCAGAGAGCGCTGATCCTGCTGTGGCGGCCTCTCGGGCTCTGCCGGCTTTGCTCTTTGGAGCCCGCGACTGCCGGGTACTGAACAAAACTTTCTCCACTGCTCCTCTCAGTCCTCTAGCCCTGGATGGAACACAGCCAGCTCTGGAGCCTCAGGTCCCTGACAAACGCCAGTCACTGCAGACCCTCGGCCTCCGCAGCACGCAGGCCAGTTCTGTATGGGGAGGGTGCACCCTCTGCTCCGTCTGCAGAGAGCCCTGACCAGGACAACCCCAAATCCTCAAGTTACAGACCTTGGGCTTGAAATTCAGTTCTGATCAAATAAATAATATATCCTTAAATATCCAGTGAGCAGAGTTGCCTGGGGGACAAAGAAGAAAAGCACCCAGCTCTGGGGCAACATAGTACGGGGAGGAAAAGAGACTTCCAGGGAGTGTGGGACTCACGTGGAACGAAAGCCGTGGAAAAACTAACGAAACCTACAAGCAAGTGCTAGGTGATGAAGAGCAGAAAGTTACCCAGTGTAAGCAGCAGCCTCGAGCTGACCAAAATTGTCATACAAAATGCAGTTATTTCACATCGCATTTAGCATTTGAGTCCTCATCCAAATCATCTCATAAGTTCATAAAACTTAGGATGCCAGTCATCTATACTGAGAAAATGAAGTTAAGCACAGGTTGGCAGAGTTTTATACAGACTATGTCAAAGAACTAATATCTAGGTTGTAAAGACTTCCTACAGCTCAGTAATTTTAAACTAGCAATTTCACCTTTTGAAATAGGAAGTGTATTTGAACAAACCACAAAAGAAGATAACCAAGGGTGCGCATTATCAGCGACCAAGAGATGCAAATTAAAATCACAAGGAAATGCCACCGCGTGGTCCCAGACGCACTAGCACCTGTGCCGTGCGTGCTCCCTGGCCCTCTCCTCCATCGACGGTGGGATTGAGAATTGCCAGCATTCGGGACACCATTTGACAGTTTCTCAGGATGTGAAAAACTCATCCATGTAAACCGATAAGACTTCTCCTCTGAGGGAAACGAAGATGTCTGACCACACGAGCCACACCTGTGGTGGCTTCCTTTGCACCAGTGAAAAGGTACAAGTGATCCAAATGTCCATCCACAACATGTCAGTGGAAACACAAAACAATTCTACTTACTCAAGGACAAACTAATGGAAGAGCAGAAGGATGAACTGTCAAGATACAAAGATGAACAGACAGAGCCTTAACTTGGGACACAAATACACACTGTGTGGGCCATGGTCAGAAGTGCCCAGGCAGACCGATCCAGAGCCCAGGAGCAGAGCACGGATCATTTGAGATCTAGGGCTAGAAGTACAGGACGAGGACTGACTGGGCGGGCAGAAAGTCGCGGAGGTGATAGAAACAATCTAGATGTTTATCCATCCGTCAAAACCCCTCCGTCTCACCATTACAGTGGGTATTTTCTTTGTGGGTAAATTATATTCCAACAGAGTTGATGTTTAAATCTAAGGGAAACCCCAAAAAAGCCTGACACCAGCCCCATGGAGAAGCCCCTCGCCTCTCTGAGTCTCGCTCCCAGGTCCTCTTCCTGGGGAGGACCTCGCTGGTCACCGTTTAAAGCCTCGAGTTTGTCCCCGATGCCTCCTCTGCCAGCTCTGTTTCTATACAGTTTACTGGCATTGCATACTCCTTTACTGTCTGCTTTTTCAGACTAGAATGGAATTTTCCTGGAGCCATAGATAAATTATCTTTGTTTTCTATGTTTTGTCCACTAATGCACCCCAAATTGTTATGTGTCTTACATACAGCAAATGGGCCATAAATCTTTATTGAATAAATGAATGGAATTCCAAAGAGAAAATCTCTTCAGGGTAATCTAATTTTAACAAGTCACCATATAAACAGCATTGAGATACTTTAGGGAAAACCAATTCTCTGCACATCGTCAATCTTTCTCAGATGCGCTCTCGGCCTTGCTGACCAACTCCAGGCTACAGCAGATGCCACACACAGTCTCAGCCTCGTCGGGGATGGAGGGGCAGAGGACAGGAGCCTGACAGACAAAGACCACCAGCCCCTAGACAGAGGCACGCCCGCTTCACGGGTCCCTTGAAGGGCCTTTATGCTAGGCAGGCCGTGGGAGAGATACTCTGATTCAAATGGTTGCTGTAAGAGTCAAAGAAGCTTTATCTGTTTGCTGTAATCAAGGTATGGAACCCTCTGGGTGAATTTTCTCATCGATAAATGCAGGACATTTACAGGCCTGGTGAAATTGCTGAGTTTTGTAGACGCTTGTCAGAGTTGTAATGGGTGCTTTGTCAAGGGGACATGGGTAAATAATGCAGCTTTTGGTGGGGCTCAGTCACCCAAGCGTCAGAACACCCAGAACAGCGCAGGCCCCATGACCCTGCAGCTCCCCAGGCTAAACAGCCGGCCCTTCCTGTGCCTCCGAGCGTTGTCACGGCCCGGTGCCTGCTTTATGCTGCTGCCTGCCGGGAGACACGAACGGGTGAAGGCCCTGGCCCTTTGACGAGCGTTACCCAAATGTCAAAGGCTGGGGTCTGAAAATAACTAAATGGGGGCTGAATGAGACACACTGGCAGTAAGGGTTCCTGCCAGTCCAATCAAAAGCTACCCACATCCTTCAAACCCCGGTCATGTGAGGGAGACAGGAGTCCCAGCCTGCTGGTCAGGAAATGCCAGGACACTGAAGTGCGGCGTCTCCTCCTTCTGGACCAGAGGGACAGTGTGGCTTGGGGGCCCAGCTGGGGAAGGGGAAGAGGCACGGCGTCATCAGGACTGCCGCAGGCCAGGCGTGATACAGCGTAAGGCAACTCCTTTGTACTTTGACCAGGAATCGATTTTTAAAAATGAGGAGCAGAGGGATTGAGGAAGCGGTTGATAAAACGATAGAGCTTTACACAATGAAAAGTTAAGACACAATGAAAAGCATGAAACCCCGCCTTCCTGCACTGCCACGGTGGGCATTTTGAGGGGACAAATCGATTCTGAAGACCACAGCTGCTACCCCACACATCTCCCTCCGCTGGCTTCGCACTGCTACTCCATGATCACGTTAATAGTTCTTTCGTCTGTCTGTCAGCACCTACTTGTTCCAAGGCAATGTTACTGTGACAGCTACAAGGTGTGATCGAAATATACACTGAGTATTTTCATTTTAAAATCATTACAGTAAAAGATGCATGGCCATGGAGGCCCCTCAAAATCTTCCCCCTTGCTGAAGACGCGCTCATCCCGTCATTCTTGCCACTTTCTAAAGCAGTTCTGGAGTCCTCTTTCCTGAGTACTTTTACAAAGTGTGACCAAAAATACAGTGAGTGCTCCTAAGTGTCACCCAGTGGGAAGGCAGGCTCCTAGAAACATGGCAGGCATCCTTGTCCACCTTATTCACCCTGTCTGGCACCTGCAGCTTGTAGTTCATCCTGAAAGTCAGATGACCACGGAAGGTAGACATCTGGAATTCATTCTGCACACGGAAGCAGCTTTGACAGCACGACTGAAGACAGTTGTGAAACAGGACTTCCAGAACTGCTTCCGAAAGTGGCAAGAAGGGTGGGATAAGAGTGCTCCGAGCAAGAAGGAGGATTCTGAGGGGAACTCACAGCACTGTGTCTTTTACTGTAATAATTTTTTGAATTTAAACATGCACTGTATTTTCAATCATATCTACTACATTAAGGCAAAAACAACAATAAAAAATCCTTTCGCAGACTCCTTTTCCTCTCTGTCTCACTTCTTTGAAAACACACAAAAATTAAGATTTTTTTTCCCATATAGTCTTAGTGAAGAGCAAGAGGTTGAATAAGGCGAAGATGTTTATGCCTGCTTATCAGCAATTGACCAGCTGGCCAGCAGGTTAAGACACACCTGCTACCAGCAATAGACTTCACTGAATGAAGAATGGATTCCAAAGAAAAAAACCTTTCCGGAGTAATTTAATTTTTACAAGTCATCGCATAAAAAGTATTACAATAATTTTGGGAAAACCATTTTTCATCAGACTTCATGCATTCAAAACGATTTAAACTATTCATAAAGGGTCACTAAGTACATGGAAACTTGGGGTAACTCAATTCTTGTCCTAACTTGGGCAGGAACTTAGCTTCTCCCTTAGTTTCTCTCTGACCGGAAGTGGCAGGCAGTTTCCAAGTGTTCAAAGATGCCATCTAGGTTTTCTGTAGTGCAATCTGAGCACTAAAGTCTGGCAGTAATTCTCATACCCAGGAACTTGTTATAATTTCTATTTTTCATGTTAAAGGACAAGCCAGTGAAGCTGATAAGAAACCAAGCAGGCTATTCTGGTCCTCAGGACGAAGAGAATCCAGCCCAGGGAAAACACTAGAGATCACATCTGCCAGATCTGAGCTTTTAACAGATGGGTTTCCCCAACTCCACAAGATCTCAAATCTTTTTAGCTTAATGTCCCAGAATTATTACTGCTTTTTGACTCCTAATGGCAAAGACAAAAAAACATAAAAACACATGACTATGAGTACCAATGGGATTTTCTCACAATCACTTGTCAAATTGTTACACTCTTGCTTAGAAGCCCCCAACTTAAAACATGAACAGATCTGACCCCTCAGAAGTCCTTCTGTTTTTGTTGCCTCTGTTTTCATAGTGGTCATCATTTTAACAAAAGCCAATGTTCTTCTTCATTGAAATTTGATAATTTTCCTGAAAATCTCATCAGGCGAAAGAAAAGAGCAGTTTTCCATGCAATGTTAAAATAATTATTCACCTCAAAGACAATGAGTTTGCTAGGCCAATGGGCTGGAGCAATGGTCCTAACACACTGTACAGTAACACCACACAATAGCTTTAAAAAAACAAAACAAAACCAAGCAAAACAAAACAAAACACGTGCTTGGGTCTCACCCTGTAGCTGCTCTGAGTAGGAGGCGCTTAGTACCAGGGCTTTTTCAACAACATGTTCGGCACCCCTTTGCATCAGATTCACATGGTGGACTTTTCAACCAGGTAATGCCACAGCCAGCGCCAAAATAATCAGTCCCGCACTGCGGGTGGCACCCAGCCAGTCTTGAAAAGTTCACGTGTGTGTACAGCAGGCAACCTAGGGTAAAAACTTCTGGTACCATTTTTTCTACAAAACCGATGAGAGACCCCAAACCTGCCTTTGGTAGACGATCATATCAACACATAGGCAGAACACACTGTACCCCGCAATCTGCCAACGCAGACCAAACGGCACTCTGGTCCACATGGGGGGTACAGCCGACCATCTTCATCTGCGGGACTGAAGAAAATCCAGTTCTGGCACATGTTATGGTCTACTTCATATCACCCCATTTGGAAAAGAACTTGTAAATGTTGATATTTCTAAGGAAAGTCCAGGAGTTGTTACGACGTGGAAACCAAATATATAAAAAGAGTAATTCAAGAGCTAGATAAAAAGGTGAGTACGAAAGGACTAAGGTTAACATAAGTTAAAACGTGCTGAACCAGGACACAGAGACAGTGTGATGGTATCATGTGATTTCTTGTGGCCTCCACTTCCTGTCTGTAAAAGGGTCCTTTGCCCCGGGGGTCTAAGTCACTTTCTCCTCACTGGGACACTGTACCCGACACCCGTAATTGAAAGGAGAGGCGTATTTTGGCTGACGTTTTAGTCCTCGGAGGACTGGCAACAAGGCCCGGTGGAAGGGGCTGGTGGAGGAAAGCTGCCTACCTCTCTGCCTCTCGGTGGCCAGGAAGCAGGGAGATAAACCCTTCCGGGTCAGAGGGTCACACCTCCAGCGGCCTGCCTCTTTCAAGCAGACCCCTCCTCCTAAAGGGAGCCAGCCGTAGCCCCTCACAATCCAATCGCCTCTTGCAATGCAGCCCCAAGGGCATGAGCTTTGGGGGGATATCAGATATAAACCAGAGCAGAGGCTCCCAGGGCAGCAGGCCAAGCTCTGGGTCCCTAGATGCATGGTGCAGCCCTGGGACCCCGGCATCAGTGTCCCATGGAGAGCGATTTAAAATGCAGAAACCCAGGCCTTGTCCAAAACCAGTCAGATCCGCAACAAACCAGCTCCGCCAGGTGACACAGGCACATCAAGCTCACAAACTCTTCTCTGTGCTCCAGCAAGATGCGATCGGGAAAAGCCAGTGCGGGATGCCTGGCACAGCAGGCCTCCAATACGGACTTGCACGCAGACATTTTCTCAGAGCATCTGTGAAGTGCGGCGCTATCTGCAAACTCACACCACCTGCGACCCCTGCCAGGTGAGAGCAGGATTCAGTTTCCTGTCTGCTCAAGCCCTCTGGAGGAGTCCTGTTCTGGCCCAGCTGAGGCCCTGCTCATGGGACAATGGCAACTCGGTGGGGAGCTGGCTTCATTCAAGCACCATTCAGCCTTTGCTTTGTCTGCCAGACAGATGCACGAGATTGGGAAGCCTGTCTAAGATCACTGGAGAATGAGACCAGGAAATGGAGCTGAATCCTATCAACTTTGAAAACACAAGATCTTGCTCAGGAAAACACCAGATCAGAAGCTTTCCAGCTCTGCATAAAAACAAAGTTCGAATCTGTGACCCCTCACCATATCCCATTTCTTCCTTTTCACAAGAGCCTTTCCTGAGAAGCATTCCAGCCATGAACGGCAGGATTTAAGTCACACACTGATAGCAAAGTCTCCTGAGAGCAACCAGAGGATGCCCGGCTGAGGGCAGTGTCCTTCCCTGAGGCTTGATAGGGAAGACGCGATGTGCTGCACTGGGGTGAGCGCGCCATCCTTTCCCCGAACAAGAGAAGAAACACGAAGCTCTGCGTCTTCATGAAGCAGACAGCCACGCTGCACTCGTGATAACACGAGCAAGTTCCCTTTTCACTGACGTATCTACATGGCTCGGTCCTCTGCCCACTCTCACAAGCCCCGTGAGCAGAGAACAGGACAGAGGACGAGAGGAAGAGCGACTTGGTGGCATCCCCAAGGAGGTGAAATCCTGAGCACTGTCAAACCTCCCCTCGCCTGGGAACATCTGTGCTTCCCCATCTGTGCCAGAAGAAAACAACCAGCTCCTGCCCACAGCCAGGGACAGTCTGGATGGGCATTTTCAGCCTGCTTTGCAGCAGATGAGCTGCCTCCTGACCAGGCCATGAAAAGTGAGAATCCAATCACATCCAAAGTGAGAAGAATATTTTCACCCAGCAGGTTTTCAATTCAACCTATGTGAAGAGATTTAAAGTTTAGAAATGAAATAGAAAAACACAAACGTAAAGATGGATGGATAGGCTTTGCCAGGGCTTCGGATTGAGGGTTTTAGAAGGGAACACTTCCCATCAGTGGCTTCCGTCTGGGCTGAGATTCCAATGCCTTGCTCCCTGGCTGCACGGGGATGGTCTCTGACCACTTGCTGCATGTTCTGTTGTCTCCTTAGGCCTGGTTTCTAAATTACTGCTCAAAATCTACTCTATACTTCCCTTTTCTCTGCCTCTTCTCCCAGGCACTCAACTCTGGGACGCCTTCCTCAGTGGTGGCAAACCCCTGACACCACTGCTGCAGCCGGCTGTTTGTTATCATTGGAATTTCTAAAAGGTTCACCACCACTGCTGATGAAGGACTTTGCAGTTCTCTTTGTCCTCCATGAAGTTGTAGTTCTGCTTGTTTTGAGGTCACGTTTCATCTGACAACTGTTCTTCCAGCAAATCAAAAGATGTTTTTTCTCATTACAAGGTGATTTCACAAAAGAATGAATTGATGTTATTTAGTGTCTTAGTTACTTTTCTCATTGCTGAGACAAAATACCCAAAACTCAAAGTTAAAGGAGGAAAGGTATTTCTGGCTCGTAGTTTGTAGAGGTTTCAGTCAGCAGTTGGCTGCTCCAAGGCAGGGTGGCATGGCAGAGGGGCATCCCAGAGGAGAAGCAGTCCACGGCAGGCAGAAGGCAGCAAAACTGCGAAGCAGTGAAGACGCAGTGTACACACCAGCAGCAGCCCTCTTCCTGTCCCTTATATTCCATCCAGGCTACACATCCTTAGGGCACACAGTGCTCACACCCAGGGTGGGCGTCCCCATCATCCACTCCCAGCACTATGCCAAACCAGTCAGTGGACTACATTAGCAACCACACACCATAGATTCAGCCACCTCCGAAAAGGAGGCTTTGGGGGCCTCAAACTCATGCAATCCTCCTGCCTCAGCCTCCTGAGTGCTGAGATTACAGGCATGCACCACACCTGGTCTTTCTTTCATATCTTGCCACCTTTTGATTGAGATCTCTTATTTGCTTCTTTTAAATGCGTTTGTCCTAAATTAGTAAATTATGCTTTTGCTATAACAGCTTCCATGCCTAAGTGAATCTAGACCAAGTCTGATGTTGTTTAGGGTCTGTTCTCTCTCCTCTAAAATACAAGACTCTTAGGACATCTTGATTCTGCTAAACTGCATCAACTTCAGCTGTGGTACCCACTGTCTAACAGTTGTTAGCTGCCTCTGCCGAGTCTCCTAGTCTCATATTCTATCCCTTCTGGGGTCAAAAATCTCAGTTATATTCATTTTTTTCACAGTAACTGTTTAGATTTTTACCATATGTATCATAATCTCTTGGCAAGCCAATTCTTCTCTCCTGAATTTACCCCACTCTAACTGTATTCCTGAGGACGCCTTCCAGTGCAGATTTACTGGTGATAAATATTCTGTTATTGTTGCCTTAAAATGACTTTTACTTATATTCTTGAAAGATATTTTCACCAGATACATAATATTAGGTTGACAGAGATTTTCTTCAGCACTCTAAAAATGCTTGTCTAGATCTGGGCACTGCATGAAGAATTACCTATTCAATTGCCACATCTTTGTGTTAAGATTTCCCTCTGCTTATATCACATTGTTTTTGCTTTGAGTGCTCTACGGTTCACGTGGACTCATCTCAGGAAGGACTTCTTATCCTGTGTAATTTTGTGCTTTATCCTTGTACTTCCGCAGTTGAAGTGTTGATATCTTTCCCAAATTCTGAAAATTCTTAGCATTTCTTACTTTAAATATTGCTTCTTCCCCAGTTTGATTTCTTCTTCTGGAATTCTAATTAGATACATATTAAGCAATATCTTGTCATGGTCCCCTTTTTCCTCCTAATCATGCCTATATTTTCTGTCTCATCATCAACCTGTTCCAAAATACTTAATTATAGGTTTCTCACAGAATTTGAGAAACATTTTACCGAGTGCACGGGTCCGGGTTACAAACCCCCTCGAGGATTAGCACAGTGCTGTTCCTTCCCGGCTGCTGCCAGCTTTGAGTCCTAGCCACGAGGCCGTCGGACGTTCCCTCGCCTCCCACTGCGCCGCGCGCGGCTCTGAGACCCTGGGGCTAGCAGAGGTCTGCTCCTCCCCGGGACATGAAGCTCATGCAACTTGGAAGAGTAAGGTTCATCCAGCTCTGCCTTTTTAAATAAAAAATATGAATTCTCCTCAAAATTGAGAAAGGTGGAGCAGGTGGAGTAAATGTGCAGAGGAAAACCTGGCAGCTGCGATGTTAAGGAAGTGGCTGAATTCAACACAACTGACGGGGCTGGGGAACCTGCAAGTCGTGCGCCAGCCCTCAGGGTCGGCAGAGAGGAAGACCTGGGATGGTGGCGAGGGGCACCGCCTCCTCTGCTGAGAAGATGAGCCCCAACCTCACAGCTATCAGCTTCTAGAAAGATGCACCAGGTCCCCAGCAGACAAAAGGACAGAGATGGGCAGAATGTGCAGTGAGAATCAGAGCCTTTGCTGTAAATGGCCACTGTGGTTATCAGCAGAGCGGGCAGAGAAGGATGGATAGGAGTTTTTGCACTGTTCCCATGTCCTTTCTATAGCTCCAAAGTTTTTCAAGATAAAATACTGGAACTCAGCCTGGAGCTCCCTGGGGTCCTGGCTCCCCTGCTGCTGCCCAGAGTGGACTTGAGTTCTCACCAGCTTAGCAGCCCTGTAGCAGTGAGTGCTGTGTTTCAGCTGCCTAGCACTTTTGGGTGTTCTGGGTGTTGAAAATGTTCAGAGTTTAAACCACAGAATGGTGGGGAGCCGGTCCCATGCGTGCCTCCGTGAATCCTGTTCCCAGTTTTCCACCGTGTGCCTAAGGCGCATCGGCGATGACTCCTATGTGAGTCCCTTGGCCTTTCTAGCACATTCCTGCTATTCTTTTTCTCTTTTCTCTTTTGGACTCTATATTCTTCTTACTCACTTTTGTGAATTTCCTTAGACCCGTCTTTCACATCTCCAATTTCACTTTGCAGCTTATAATTTTTGGTTTTTTGCTAATTTATATTTTTAATCTCTGGTATGCTTTTCTTTTCTAAATCCTACCAACTTACTATCTATATTGTCTTCTATTTTCTTACCTCTGTTTTGAATATTTCAGAGTAGCAACTACTAGATGACTGTATAAAGACTTTCTGTCCTAATTTTTCCTGTTTTGTGGCAGGTGTACCCACTCTCAATCCTCTGTCATGGTCCCACTCGTGTCTCCTGAGGGCTGCCGCCTCGTTGCTCCCAGTCCTCACTGGATGGTGGAAGGGACTCCTCAGGGCCGGTGATGCCCTCGAGCGGCTGTCATTCACAGCTGTCCCTAAGCTCTTAGCTCCCCACAGGATTGTGCACCTGAGCTAGCGTCCGCTCTGGGGACACCGAACATGTCCTGACCTCCCGGCCATCTCCGTCTCATAGGGCAAAGGACTGATTTCATCTGTTCCTGTCGTTGACAAAGAGCTACAACTGCAGACCGCCATGGCTAGCAACATGCTGGTGCGGCAAGGAAACCGAGCTGGCAGGAGAGATGACACAGCGGCTCCCTGCCCCTCCTGCTGCAGCCTCTCCTCAGACCAGCTAGGGTGCAGCAAAGAAGCCACAGAGATGTCATGATTTCTCTACAGCAAAGGGACTCTGGGGATGAGGGCTGCAAGTAGCAGGAACTTTACTGGGAAGGGGCAATACGAAGGGCGCAAAGTACATTTCTACCAATGAAAACAGGAGCACACAACTCAGCAGGGGACACAGAGGAGGGGTGAGGAGGTGTCCATGGAGTATGGGCAACGCTGGGCTGTCCACAGGAGGAGCGGACACCGCACTGTTCTGCGGAGGTCACGGTCACTGCAGAGAAGGTGCGGTGGGTAAACAGAGGTGGTGCTTTCTGCGAGCTTCTCACGTGGGACTGAGAGTGTGCAGGAAATAGGCAAAGCAGAGCTGGAGGGTGTAGGTGAGCCCCTTAGGGTTCTCTGGTGTCCTGAGGACAGGGGGTGTTGGGGAACGCGACATGTGAGTGTGCACGGCTCCCCCACCCAATTTCCCTGCCAGAAACTGCTCCACCTCCCTGAGCTGTGCAGCCAGGACCCGGGGTCTCCCTAAGTGCAGTCGGGGCCTGGGAGGGCTAAGTGAGCCACGTCCACCACGGTGGGACCAATCACCACACAGACTCCCACCGCACACAGAGGGACCGAGCCATTCACCGGCAACAGCAAAGCCAGGGTGAAATAAAGCTCTGCTAAAACAAAGTTCCAGGCTGTAATGCGTTTACCTTTGCTTCAG
>RJWT010005938.1:8156-30130 GCA_004365215.1 Cuniculus paca | reverse complement strand
ACATGACTTTTTTTTTTTTTGCACTTCTCTACTGTGGTAGGCTGAATCATGGTCCTCCAAAGATGTCTGCATCCTAACCCCCTATCCATGTAGGTTATCTGAGTGGGCCCAGGGTAATCACAAGAGTTCTTGTAATGAAGGAACAGTGGGGGCAGAGAAAGAAGAGATGAAGATCTAAAAGCAGAAGCAGAGAATCTGAGTGAAAGATGGGAAGATACTATACTGCTGGCCTTCAAGATGGAAGGGGCCTTGAACTTCTTAACATGATGAATATTATTTTCTTTTTCTTCTCTCTCTTGTCTAGTGTTATGATGAAATTCGAATATTTTGTGACTTTATGTGGTTTCTTTTTTTTTTTTCTTAAACTGTGTTTTTCGATACTTACTTTCTTTCCTCTATCATTTGAGTTCAAACATGACTAGCCTACTGATGAAGGCACCTGGATCTCACTTTTGCTGAAACCACTTTGGAAAACTTAGCTTAAGTACAACAAAATAATGCACTTTTTATGAATGTGGTGGTAAATTTTTGTTAGGAAACTTATAAACTCATGTTAAGGCTTGCAAATTATCTTGGTGATTATAGTTAGTAGATGTGCACTCTGACAATATCAGTGTTGAAGTCACTCAGTAGCAAGAGTAAAGTAGAAAACTGGGCCATCAGTTGCAGCTGTGATTCTGTGTTCCTAGGATAAAAGCCCATATTCCTGGGAATATTGACACTGAGCTGATCAAGTCGCTACGTTGATGGATAACTTTTTCAAACTAAGCTCCTGACACTTTTCTTTTAAGAGAGGTATCTTGTAGATGCGAAATTGTTAAGAGTCTGTTTTTGATTTAGCCAAACCCCCATACACATTTTAGAATTGGCACTTCTTAGCTGGCACAGGTAGGCAGGTCATTTTTCTAAAGTTGTTTTTATTTCTAAAGTGGAGAAATTCCAGTTTTATTATTTCTGAAATGGAGATTATATAAAGTTACAGGGATTAAATGAGAGACTGTAAATAAAATCTTACGCATATAGTAAATATTTTATAAATGACAGTTATTAATCAGAATTTAAAGGCTGGGGATATAATTGCCTAGCATGTGTGAGGCCCTGGGTTCAATCCCATAAAACATATGCACTACATACACTCTCTCTCTCTCTCTTTCACACACACACACACACACACACACACAAAGAATTTTAGTTGCTCAGAGTAACTTATTGTAGTGCAAATCGACTCTGACAATAATCAAAATAGTTAAGTGTCACTTTTTCATACTCTTTTCGTTGACAATAAAGTTGTTTTCAATTCTGTGCATTTTTTTCTTACAGACATTTTAAAGTATAGGGTTAATCAGATTGTATTTTAATTTTACATATTTACATTACATTTAGTAAGATGTCCAGCAAACAGAGTACACATTAATGTTGACACTAAGATGGTATGCATCCTTAAGGGTCAATATTCTTTTTCATATTCAAAATTGTTTCAAAGATGCTACATTTCTACACAGTGATAGGGCTTTTGCTATTAAGTTACAGTGTAATCGGGTACAATTAGTTTGACACCAACATGTTATTGTATATTATTTACTTTGAAATGTAATTTAACTTTACTGTTATAGTGATTCTTCCATTTTAAGCTTCTAGTTCAGTGATCTTAAGAAAAATGTATTCAAATGTACACTTTTATTATTAAACATTTTATCAGGTAGATAGTCTGTGAAAATGTAATCTTGACTTGGTTGTTAGAAAACAGATAAAATAGAAAATACAAGATCTCTGCTTCTGTATAGCTGACCAGATTATTATTGTATTTCACCACAATGGCAACATCTGCCAGGGAAATTAAAACAAAATTTCCTCCCTAAGGAGACCTCAGCCTGCGCCAGCTAAAGCTGTGTGTATGCAGGGAATGCCAGGAAATTCTGACATATTGTTGGAACAAACACTTCCAAAATATCTTGTGTTTTTTCTGTTTTAGCAACTTCACTGTGTGGTGGTTGCAAGTGAAAATGCCAAGCGATACTTCGAAGCAGTTCAAGGATCAAAAGAGCATCGAGGAGAGCTTTTCGGGACCTATAACCTCTTCACACTGAGATCTCAGGCGTCTTGTCTCACAAGGGACATCTTGGAGGTGTGAAATTGTTCTCCGACCCTTTCAATAATACAGTATTTTAAATTAGATACAATTTTATCCTTCAAGAAGTTTGAAATACAATTGTTGGTGACTTTTCAGAGAAATTTTCAGTTTTCCTTGTCAAAAATGCCTATGCTTAGACATTTTACTTTTAGAAAAATAGCAAATGAGTCATTGTACCTATAAAATAGTTTTCCTGTGCATAATTATAAATAATGCACATACACATACAGATACATGTATAAGAGAGTTTAACCTCCAAAACCATTTTCAGAGTTACAGAGGGAAATTTATATTGAAAACAACTGTTAAAATCAAGAATTAAAAAAAAAATTCCTAAATACAAAACTATAAAATGTTTTGATTAAAAGTTACCAAATACTCCCTAAGATGTACTCTCATGTCTCATAGAGATTTTTGTTTTCTGTTCCTAATAAAAATTCCACACTAATATTTCACACTCTTCCATTTGTTCAGCCTCAGCATTCAGATGTTTCTTATTCTTCAAATGAGATATTTATATCTTTTTGAAAAATCTTTAAATTCTTTCATATACCAGGGTACTAAGGATATTAAGCTGTTATCCTAATTGACATTAGTATGAACTTCATAGTCTGGAATAGTCCTCTTTTCAATTTCCTTGTAACTTCGGTGAGACAACTGAATCTGAGAGAATATCAGGCTTTTTTCCTAGACTTCGAGAACTTTGTAGTAAACCTTAATGTAATTCATGTAATTTATACGCAGTATAAAAAAAGTTCAAGAAAATATTGGTCCCTGTACGTGAGGAACTTAGACCCTGGTAGTGGGAGGTGGAAGAGGACATTTACACAGTGAACAAGCAGTATTAGGAATGTTATGCTAAGCAAGTTCAGTAGTAGTTTGAAATGGCCACCAATTGATGAGAAAAAGGGTGTACATTATTTGTATCCTGAAAACATTTGAACTCTTGTACAGTATATGATGTCTGCTATCAATTTTTTACGTTATAATAAGTACAATATTTGAATTGGAAGGCCAGTGAGACTAGAGGGGACAAATGACAACAAGAGATGAGGCAAAAGAGATGTCAGAGAGTTGGGCCATGCAGGAATTTTGACTTTTATTTTGAATGAAACAAAAGCAACTGGAGAGTTATGAAGGGAAGACATAGCCTGATTCACATTACCTTGATGACTGAGAATTAGACTATGGAAGTCTAATGGAATTTGATTTCAGGAGGGCGGGAACAAGAAGCCAGTTAGGAGGAAACTCCAGAGATGATGGTGGATTGGGCTTGGGTGATGGTGGCAGATTGTATGAGAAGTGGACGGAGTTCTGCCCCCATTATGAAGAGTAGGCAGTTGGGGTTTGCCGATGAATCATATACAGGGTATGAGAAAAAGAGGAGTTAGGGATGACTGAGCAACTGAAAACTGAAGTTGCCATTTATCTACCACAAAGGAGTCCTCCAGATGGAGGATTTCTGGTCCTGCCCATTGCATCTGTTACTGCCACTTGGTATGTGCAGAAGAGGAGGGTGGCAGTGCTAGGATGAGGTTCCCATCTCCTCACAGTAACAGCCTTCAAGCATGAGACAAAGGACCTGTTCTTCTTCTTTGGAGGTTTTTAGGCAAGACTCACTTGTTCCCTGGATACCAGGTGGCTGGACCATGCTGTTGCTATGTCTGTATAGATGTAAAGTGGGCACTGATAACTCTGAGGATGGCAGTATTTCCCCTTGTTCTGCCAGTTTTAGCAGATACAACCTTAGAAAGAATGGATTTCATTTTGAAGAAAAACTTAATGTTCTAGTATTTAGGTTATTTGTACCAAAGTCCTAAAAGTGCCAATACTGTCTCAAAGCCTGTTATATAACTGAGGTAGTGTTTTTAATTTCATATTAAAATGGACCTTTTCATTTTTGTGTCTGTTATATCTAACGGCTTCATAAATACTTTTCAACAAATATGAATGATAAATATACCAGTGACATAAGTTAGGTTTCAATTTTCCAACGTTCACCATTGTCTCTGGTGTTTGAAATGTTGATAATATGTCCTTACTTACCGTAATTATTACATAGGAATGATAAGTATGCATATAATTCTTAGGTAAATAGATAACATTTTTTCACTCCTCTTTCTCTCCTACTAGTGCCTTTAATAGAGTTAGCTAGAAAGTATTATTAGCTTTCTATATCTGAAAAAGTAAATTTTAAGACAAGAATTAAGAATAAAACCATATATGAGTTCCTTAACTAGCAAATGAAAAATAATATTATGAAAGCTAAAGCAGGCTACACTCAGTTTTCCTTTCATAGTGCCAAGATTTAACATGTTATTGCTGTTCTTTGGTTGTTTTTTATCCCTCTTCCCCATTCTGCACAGTTATTAGTGTATTTTCTTGCTGCTGTTATAGAGAGAAGGCCAAGTAGAAGCAGGGATCATGACAGCCACAACATGGTTGAGAGAAGGACCACCAGCACAGGAACTAGAAACAGTAAGTGATGTTGGAGCATGCAGCCCACCATGCCTAGAAAATACCTCTTCTGACAATTCTAAGTTTCTTTTCCTTTTTCTTCCATTTCTTGCTGTGTAAAAGAAAAACAAATTTTTTTAAAAGTCTTTTTAAAAAATCAGGGGCACAAAGCGTGTCCTCTCATTAATAATTTATGCCAATTTAATATCCATATTGTAAGATCAAATTCTGGAGCAGTCATCAGGCATCTTAACTGGAGTTTTAACTACGTCAGTTCCTAAATCAAAAATTAAATGCATCACGTAGGTGACCAGCCCAACCCAAATAAATAACATTTCACTAAAAGACAAATGGAAAAATAGCCATCATTGTGTATAGTCATGCTCTGAATCAAAGCAGATGATGTATTTCATTTGAGTCCTTGATCTTACAATATTCAGTAGCTGCTCACCTTATATACCATGAAATGTGTATTGTCATCCTAAGGTCCTTTTAGAGGGAAAAGGCATGTGGAAGGTTTTTATTATTACCAGTTTTTTCTTTTTTATTTTTAGAGATTGTCTTAGTGAATTTTTTCATTGCTGAGACAAAATCCTGAACACTCAAGGTTTATTTCAGCTCACAGTTTGTAGAGGTTTCAGTCCATAATCAGCTGTCTCTAAGGCGGGGTGGCGTGGCCAAGGGGCATCGCAGAGCAGGCAGGAAGCAGCAGACAGAAGACAAGCAGTAGCAGCAGCAAGCAGCAAGCTACAAGCAACCCCAGTAACTCTCTTTCTCTCCCTTATATTTTACAGTAAGTGTGGGTAGCACTCACCCCTAGGGTAGGGTGCCCTTAATCCCAGCCTTACTCACCGAAAATCCAGCCACCTCTAAAAACCCCACGTATGACTGCGTGAGGCTTTGAAGGGACATCTAGACACAATCCATAACAGAGATTTAACTATAAATTTATTCCAGATCATTGATCTTGAATTTGAGTTGAATATTTTTTATGCCAGGCATGGTGGCACACACCTGTAATCCCAGCACTCAGGAGTTTAAAGCAGTAGGATTGCCATGAGTTTTAGGCCAGCCTGGACTATAGAGTGAAACCCTGTCCAACAAAACAAAACAAAACAAAACAAAACAAAACAAAACAAAACATTTTTTAAATTTAACGAAATATATGAATATCAAATATTGCCAGAAATATCACTAAGTAACACTTTCCCAAAGATTTTTACTGTTACACCTCAGATTTTTATTCTAAAGAATGTGGAAAAAATTAAATTAAATATTGGTCTTAAATATGTAGCAAAGTTTACTTCAAAATTTTATTTTCTAGTAAGTATGACCCTGTTAGACTTATTTTTAATCAACTTGCTCCATTCTGCAGCTATTAATTCTTAACTTTGTTAACTTGTAAATTTGTGTTGCTCTTCAAGCATGATTGGAATCACCTGCTGGACCTCAGGAAATCCCAGTAATTTTTAAGCAATGGATTGCATGCTTTTCACTTTTGGAGTTAAAATTATGGGTCCCTGTATCTTAGAGGCCGTATTCCTTGAAAATGATTTGTTCATGCAGTACTCTAGGTTGAACTTTTATTTATTTTGGAAAGAGAAGCGACTGTTTCAGATTCTAATATTAAATCCTTTACAGTCATTATAGATGTACTTTTAAAAAATTCCAAGTACTTGTGTCTACATTATGTGACCAAAATCAGTTTCCTTCCAGTGTAGTAGAGTCAGTAACATCATCCTGATGCTTTCTTCTATTTCTGTTATCGCTTCTTACATAGCCCAGAGAGCCTGGCTGTCAAGAACCCAGAGGACAGCAAGGACCAAGAGCAGGAAGTGATCTCTGCAGTGACCTCAGTGATGATGAATCTGTGGGAGCCCCAAGAATAAAGACCGCTAAACACAGAGCATCTGACTCAAGCAAAGTTTCGGCTTCTTCAGGGCAGCTTACCTTATTCCAGTGTGGTTTCTCGAAATTATTTGAGGCAACGTGTAAAGCAGTTGAGGGGAGCGATGGGCACTCTGCCTCTGAGGAGGAGAGTTTGGATGAGCAGCCCACATGCCTCACCGCAGAAGCCAGAGACACTGGCTGTCAGCAGACTCAGGATGTTGTTGGTACTTCAGAGCATCAGCAGCCAGATAGGATCCCAAGTCCCAGTGAAAAATGTGTTTTTGATAAAAGAGAGATTTTAGGACAGAATGTTTCTTCAGGGTCTGATGGTGAGGAAAATTTTAAAACTACAGCTGGACATGATTGCATTTTACAGAATGACACAGAATCAGAAGATAGTGATGTCATCTTTCCCACACAGTACACAACTCAGAGAGTTCCTAACAATCGTGTAAGGCTTAAGCTACCCTTAAATGGACCTGAAGATTCTCATCCAGAAAATCCTGTAAAAATAAATAATGATGATGGCAGAAGGATTGATGATACAGGAAATGGATTAATTTCAAAACTCTTCAGTCCTGAAGGCATAACCCTGAAGTCTATTATGAAAAGAAAAAGCTCTGGTGATGTTAGTGATGAATCTGATGACATTGACGTTTCCCCCAAGTCAAGAGTAAAAAGGCAAAGTTCATTGAAGTTTAAAAGCAAAAAGGGAAAAAGGAAACTTCACAGTTTTCCCAAAACATTGAAGGAAACAAATCCACTCTGTATAACAAATGAAGATTGTAACTCTCAGCTTATTGATGAATTTTCATCCTCAGATGAGGATTTATCTGCTCGCCACTTCCATTTCTCTAAACAGAGTCATAGAGCAAGAACCATAAAAGACAGAAGCAGTTTCTCCTCAGAATCTAGCCGTGACAAGAAAAATAGCACTTTCATACCAAGAAGACCAATGAAATTTTCAAATGAGAGAGTTGCCCATCAGGAACAGATGTATGAATCAATGGATAAGCTTTTAGGTAACTACAGACACATTGTAAAACTGTTCTCTAAATGGTAATTTAGTGCATTTAATAGCTCCATGGAAAGATTATTGAATTAACTTGTAAAATAGCTTTACAATCAAGGTGTTATATTGAGGCACAAATAAGAAAGGGGGTGAGTGGCAGGATAAAGGGAGACCACCTAGATCATGATAGCCACATCCTAATCACAGCCTTTTTGCCCCCCAAAATACCGGTCATTCTGAATTCAATAGTGTGGCTTACTTCCATTGTTATGGATTTATCACACAAATATACATCCCTAGATATTATAGTTTAGTCAGGTCCCATTTTAAAAAATTTTACATAGTCTCTTAAATCTGTAGGAGTCCTCCTTTGTCCTTTTCATTGTTTTATAGTTTACCTGTTGAAGTACCTGGGTCATTTACAGTGTTTTCCTCAATTTGCATTTTGCCAGTTGTGTATTCTCTGTGCACCTGAGCATGTGCCTCTGTCCTCTGTGTTATTTGCAAATGAGCAGTAGGCTCCCAAGACTGGACCAGCCTCAGTTTTATTTCCTTTGGCAAGAAAAAAGCTAGCGTTTTGTAACACTATAGGAGACACAAAATGTTGTTTGGTGTCTTTATAATCTTAGCAACCACTCATTCTTAATGCCTATGCCTATTTATTTATTCGATATGGGAAAATTATATTTTCTGCTTCTGTCATTTCTTTTTTTATTAGTTAGAATGCTTCTTGAAATACTCCCCCACATCAGCTATTGCTTACCCACTACTGTGGTTCATATAGGAAAGGCATGGAAAATATTTAATTCCTTTCTTTATTTACCAGTTAGCAACATAATAAATTAGTTCTATATCATCCTTAGAAGAAGGCCTATTCTTTTTTTAATCATAATGAATTAATTTAAGCACACTTAATGGTCTCAATCTATTATAATTAACATCATTATTACGGTTCGTTTATCTCATCTTTGCCCAGTGATGCCATTTGACATGAGCATTTTTGTCCCTAGGATCTTCTGGCAAATCTTCCTTGTTATCCAGTATTGCAGGATGTTCCAGAATTGTGTTATGTATCTTCTGGCCCAGACCTGGACTTGGTCATCTCTCTAAGAAGCCTTGGGTTTCTTTTAGAGAGAAAGTGTATTCAAAGACCACAGTCTGATGCTGGGAATAATCGTTGCAAATTATTGACTTGGTTATTATCTCTGGAACTTTTCAGTAGTCAGACTTTCTGCATATATATTTTGTTACACATACATTTATATGTGTATATATACATTATGTATGTATGAACATAAATAGATATTTATATGTGATGAGAAAAAATTACCTCAGGAACTCACATTGATACTTCTGTATTTGTATTGCTACTTAATTTGAAAATGTAGAGCTCTTGCTTAACCTCTTCTATCTTATATTTATTCCAGTTTACACAAACATATAGGGAATGATTTAGTCAAGATGTCTCATAACTGCTTGTATGTTTTGCTGCATATTCTACAACAGTCTAAGAATAAAATAGCAATAATGCCATGCTATGATTACTGGAAACATTTTGGTTTCATTGGCTTTTTCCATATACCCTCCATTTCTTTCCATTTCCAAAATGGAGATATTGTGTCAGAGACACTGACATGACGTTGTGTACTCTTCCCCTCCCCTTACTTGTGGTTTGCTGGGGATTAACTATAAACTTAATCCTTCACAACAGTCTTTGTATCAGTGTTTGGTTGTTTTGGTTGTCTGAAGGTTGTTTTCTACTAAATTGCTCAAGAAGTGTTTATGGGAACATTTTTTCCTGAGATTATTGTGATACAGTTCTTGCTTTTATATATAAAAGTCTGTTTTGCTGGATAGGAACTGAGATTCGTACCTTTTTTCTGTAGAGCATCTTAAATATGCCACCTCATTTTCTTCAGGTACAAATTATGGTGTCATGTGTCCCCCCCACCCTTCCCTCCATGCTTAAGGGACTTATTTTCCTTTTCATCGTTGTCCAGTAATTCTACTAGATTGGATCTTAGTATTGGTTATTCTGGATCAGTATTCTCATACACATAGTGTCCTTTCCTCTGGCCTTCATTTAAGGAAGTTTTCTTGTATAGAGTTATTAGTCTTCCTGTTCTTCTGCTTTGGCTTTCCTTTTCAGGATCTCCTGTTACTTAATGTTTGCTCTACTTTACCTGTCTTCAGAATTTGCCTTAAATACATTTTATCTCTTTTCTGCATTTCTGTTTGCTTATTAAAAACTTCCATTTCACTTAAGATATTATCTGTTGTGTTCATTTCCTCTTATGTTCCTTCTACCATAGTTGTCTTTATTTCTGAAATAATCTTTTGAACTTCTGAGACTCTCAAGTTCCCTCACTCATTTCTGTGTTATAATTCTAACTCACGTGTCCTTTTATGTTCTTGTAATCAGTTATAGTTTTGATCTGTTTTGTGAGCACATCTTTGTAACTTATTTTCAATGGTAGGCATTTCTTATGCTGCTTGTTTTCTTTTCCCTCATCACAAGTTTTGAGACTTGACCTTGATACTTTTCTCATGCTTCTTTTTACACAAAACTACTTGCTCTGCATAATAGTTAATGGCCCCGTGCTGCACTGCGATCCCCTCCCAGCAAGTTCTCCTCTTTGTTGAGTTTCGGCCTGCTTAGGAGCCCCGGCGGTGAGTCAGCCTGGGGAGTTCCTAGAAGGGAGTGTGTTCCAGTCCCCCAGCCCTTCTTCCGACAGCCTCCCAGTCCCCTCAGCACTGGCAAGCAGGACAGCTGCCCAGGTCCAGCTGCTGAGCTCTGGCTGGCATCGTGCGTGTTCCAGCACTACCTATCGACTCTCCAGGGTGCTTGTTCTTAGGTCCATCAGTGCTATCCCGGTGCTTCCTTCTTCACACAGACCCTGAGACCTTGCAGACTTTGTCCTATTGGTGGGCTGTCCCTGCCCACTTGTATTTTAGGGTTCATGGATTTATCGTCTCTTTATTTTGCTGCGAGGTTGTGCATGAATTTTTAGTTTTGCTGTTCAGGTGCTGTTTGCAGGTAGGGATTTTCAGAGAGATTGTAAAACTGCTTCCCTGGCTACCAGTCTCTGCCCAGAATCTGTTTTATGATTTTTAAGAGTTAGCATTACTTTCAGTGTTTGGCCTATTCCCACAAGACTATTTGAAGGAAGCCAATATAAAAGCAGAAATACTTTGTCTGTTGTTGTGTTCAATTTTTTATACATCAGGCCTTCTTTTATCATCAGTGGTCTCATTTAGAAGTGCGTCGGGTTACATACTTCGGTACCGCTGTAACTGAGTGCTGGGTCATCCTTTGATTGTGCCACAGTGAGACTTTAGGTTTGAGGAATTATTGTACAAACTAAGTTTTAAACAATTAGTTGATTTGGAGGTTTTTTGCACCTGGCAAAAGTGACAGTATTTTGGATCTAATGCTATTTTGAATAATGCATAAAATGTGCCATAAAAATTAAGAAAAACCTGAGTAAATTTCTAGCAGAAGAATCTTTTGGGGAGTTTTGAAACTCTGTGCCACATATACTACCTGGTGTTTTGAAATTCAAGAGAAGTGTTTTCCTGGTTCTTTTAATCTCGTCGCGTAACAGCGGGTTGTGCTTCATGAGCCGCCCTTTCCGTTGAGAGAGCCTCAGAGCTGCACCAGCCCGCGTGCTAGCGTTCCTGACAGAGGTGCGCGTCCCCTGCTGCTTGAGGGAGCCTTGACAGGCCTCTTGGCTAGCCTTCTCTTTTATGACCACAATTTAAAAATAATTTATAGGTACCTAAAAGCAAAGCAATAAAAAACAGCCATTTTAAAAATCTCTTTTAGATAAAAGCCATGAGTTAATTTTTTTTCTCATTTCCTAAAGAACCCCCATCTTGACAGTCTCTGGGCATATATATTAAAAAAGACACAATGCGAGTAATAAAACTGAACAAAGCCAACCAAAAGGAGCCCCTCAGTCACCACCCCGTGCTCCCATTCCGTCACTGCACACAAGGACATGTTTCAGGAACAGATAAGGCCAGCCCAACTCCTTTAGTTAGTAAACAACTTTTTTTTTTAGTTAACAAGACAAATTCATAGAGAGCACTCTCAACCATGACTTTCTTGTTCCCCAAATCCCCTTTTCAGGTTTAAATTTAAAGATTGTTACCTAGAAGAAGAATCTTTTGGGGAGTTTGAAACTGTGCACCATACATACTACCTGGCGTTTTGAAATTTAAGAACAATGTTTTTCACCTTACTCTTTTAATCATAGGATGTAACTGTATTGTGTTTTGCATGATTGGTGTAACCAGCAGTTCTCACATTGGTGCGAGAGAAAGTCATTTCCAGGTTAACCTAGACCAACGTATTTGAAGAATATTGTGATACGAACATAAATATTAAATGCTTTCCGTGAGCATTAAAAATAAAGCAATGGGGCAGGGGGTGCAGCTCGGTAAGGCAGAGCACTTCCCTTGCATGCAGTAGGCCCTGGGTTCAGATCCCAGCACTGCCAAACAGAATCACGTATTTCATTATCAAAGATGAAGCACAAATAACCTGTTTTAGTGTAGTGATGGGGACTTGAAAGTATACACGGACCACATTGGTTCATATTGCAACACCTAATGAGCACTAATTACCTCCTAGATGGTGTTCAGGAAGTGGCGTATGTTCACTCAAACCAGAACGTGATTGGATCGAGCAAAGCTGAAAACCACATGAGCCGATGGGCTACACGTGATGTATTTGAGTTGCAACAGTTTTCCCAGCTCCCTGCTAACGTAGCTGTTTGCAGTTCTAAGGTAAGAAGAATATAGGATAATACTATTTACCCTATATTTAATTTTTATCTCATTTTTTACAGAAGTTACTGACTAGAAATTTCTCTAAGTACTGTATTTCCTTCAAAAGTAGCCACTAAAACTGGCATATAAGTAATTGTAAAACATAAAACACTTTGGAACTATAGTCTCTGATGATGTTTTGGATTAAATGAACAATTTAGATCTCAAAATGTCTATATTATCAAGTTGCTTAATAGGTTTCCTGGAAAAAAGTATCTATACTTCCCCACTCAAATGCAAAAGAATCTGAGAGATCTATAAAGTTAAATCAGAAGCAAAACTAGCTCATCACATGTGGAAAAAGATGTATGATTAGATTTCTGGGAAAATTTTTATCTAAAATGAAGACACACACAAAAAAACTAACTTCGATTACATCTATATTTTTAGCCAGAGGATTTTTATGTTAGAAGTAACGAATACTGCCTATGAGTGCTTCCCAACTTAAAATTGCTATTGTATATGAATAAAACTTTATGCAAATATGCTATTTTTTGTTTATATGTAGTCACTTTCATCAAAGTTTTTTTTAAATCATTTTATGGTGCTGTGGATAAAATCCTTGAGTGTTTTGCCACTGAGCTACGTTCCCAGCCCCTTTGTTTGTTTGATTTCTTGTTTGCTTCATTTTGAGTCAGGGTCTAGCTAAGTTATCCAGGTGGCATTTGAACTTGGAGCACTTTTGCTTCAGCCTCCCAGTGTGCTGGGATTATAGGAGTGTGCCATACCTCTCACCCAAAATGAAATTTTCTTTGGTGTGTTATTTTTTATTAATCTCTGTGAGTTAAATATCTGAGGAGTCATTTTACTATCACTTTATGGGAAGTGAAGAATGCATACTGTATATAATAGTGATAGTTCATCTTTTCTTAGCATTACTTTTAGAAATGGATCTTGGAAAAATTCTCTCTGAACTCTCAAGTTATCTTTATTTATTTGTACCATTACTGGCCCAAAGGGTTTGAATCATCTTAATAAAACCGAGTATATAGTGAAATGCAAGACCAATGAAAATGCACTGTAAATTAAGCTGGAAACTTAAGACTGAAAGTTGCGATGTACAAATATAGGACATAGTATTCTACCTGGGTATTTTATTAGCCTGACAAATTTGAGTCTTCTGGTGAAAAATAAAGGAAGTCAACTTCCTATTTAGTGATTTCTCATTTAGTGTATTTGGAAGCGTGTATGGGAAGTTTGGGTGGCCACGATGACCAGATATCCAACTGACATTAATATCTGGAGACCAGGGCTACTAAACAGCTGTCCTGGACGAGGGGAGGAAGGGGGAGTGGGCAGCAATTCCACATGGAAAGGATCACCCTGCTGAGAGACACCCAGGTAAATTATCTCCTGAAGGTGGACTAAAAAACAACAACAAAACCCCGGTTTTTTCATAAGTAAAGCTTTTTCTTAAACTTAATTTGAAGGAAACTTGTCACTTCCAGCTTTAATTGGGGACCACTAAATGAACTAATGAAGAGTAATATCCTTAGGGTAAATGTAGTAATACACTTTAAAAGCCGGTGCATTGTAGTGTTTTTTGATGTAGTAGAAAGACTCATTGTTAAATGTAATTTGAAGAATTTTTCATGACCCAGTGTGGGTGACTGATAGTCTTGTTTGATTAGGTGTGTACAGTCTCTCAGCCGCCCCTCTGGATGACACTTCTCCAATGTGACTGCCTTGTAGGAACCATCTGAAAAAGGCAGATATGTATCGTATATTCTAGAAATTTGCACTATTAGGATATGTGGAGTATAAGATGTGATCAAAGCAGATGGCAAAATGAACGTTTTAGTTTTTAAAATGTATTACAGTAAAAGGCACATTGCCAGTAATGCCCCTCAAAGTGCTCTCCCTTGCTTCAGACACACTTAGCCCATCATACTTGCCACATTCTGACGCAGTTCTGGAGGTCCTGTCTTTACAGTAAAAGACAGTGAATGCTGCTGCTGAGTGCCAGCCACGAGAAAGGCAGGCTCATAAAACATTACAGCTGTCGCTGCCCAGCTTATTTACCAGATCTGGCACCTTGTGACTTCTGGCTTTTCCCCAAAGTCAAAAGGACCATGAAAGATCAACATTCTTAATCAGCTCAGGACATGGAGGCAGCCGTGACAGCACAACTGAAGACACTCACCGAAGAGGACTTCCAGAGCTGCTTCAGAAAGTGGCACGTGCAATGGGTTATGTGTGTTTGAAGCAATGGGGAATATTTTGAGGGGCATTAACGGCACTGTGTGTCTTACTGTAATTAATTTTTAAATTTTATGTATTAACTACTTTTCAATCACACATTTATATCAGATTTTTTAAAATTAGGGTGCATTTAAAAAAAAAAAACGCAACACCATTCTCCTTACCAAACAGATGCTAACATCAAAGGTCAGATAATTTGGCAACCTCAGTAGTAGATTTTAATGAAATAATTTAACTGAATATTGGTTTAAATTTATCTAAATATTTCTCAGAGCAGAAATTTATAGGCATGTAATTCTCCCAAAAATGAACTTGAGAAGCAACTCTTAGATACAGAAGCAATAAACCATGCACTGTACAACCTTAGGAAAGTTGTAAAAATGCAAATATACTTTGCCTCTAGCCTTTCTCAGCCCCAACATTTTTGAGGTGGGCATCACAATCTGATTGGAAATGTTGTCTCTTCACAGTGATTTTCAGAGCGAGGGACAATTTCATACCAAGAAGCAAATTGGAATAGCTGCTTTCTGGGGTTTCCAATGTGTCCTCCCAGCCATACATCTCACCCACTGCACATGCGCCAACTTCGTACATCCTTTTCAGGGAATATGAAGAAATTTATGGCTTACTGAATAAATTATGGTGGATATAAAATGTTCAAAGAAGTTTGAAAGCCACTAAGGGGGAGGTTCAGTCCCATGCTACTGATGCTAGCAGGCTAAGAGCAGTCTGTGTAAGAACATTCATTTCAGACAAGTAAAATTCCTTCCCAACGTTTCATAAGCCACCCCGTGGAACTCCCGAGCAAAAAACACATATCCGGGCACTATCACTTCAGTGCCTTTAATGAGGCAATCACTGAAACACCGCCATCTTCAGTTAGAGATACTTACGTCACTCACTGAGAGATTTTGCAGACTAGTGTGAAGGTGGGTGGCAAGAGTGAACTTGAAGTCTTGAAAACTTTAAAAAATAGTTATGAGAATAAAACAAAATAAAGGAGAAAGGAAATAAATCAAGAGCATGAGAGATCATAGTGTTAGAAGATAACCTCTTGTTCCTAAAGTCTCCAAAAAAGCCCCAGACTACCCACCTACAATATAGTATCTTTCATCTGGGGCTGAAATCCAGAATCTTTCTGATTACTCAGAGTTTTTGTGGATGCGTTGTGTCTGTCATTCATGTTTCATTAAAGAAGTTTTTGTTTGAAAAGAGTGTGTGTGCATGTGAGTACCTGGGCTCATGTTTGTGTCTACCGTAAGATGCACACGCACTTCCTCACTCTCCAGAACACCAGGTGAATCCTGCACAGGTGTATGCACGTGAGTAGCAGCAAACACTGCGTGCCAGTAATTCACCTTCAGAGGTGTACCGTAGGTGAGTCTGAGTTAGGGCCTTTAATGAGCTTGCAAAGCACTGTGCATACTAACTGGAAAACTGGTAAAAGAGGGGTAATGGGCACCACAATACTAGATAAAATCCTGTAATCTTTTACAGTTTATCAATCTTTTTGATATAATTTTTGATAAGCAGAATAGCAAAAACTAGGAAACTGCTTTTCAAATTCATCCTTGTATTTAGGAAAGGCCTATTAGATACTATCTTTTCCCTGTTTCATTTTGTTTCTTATGGTTTATATTTTTATGAGTTAATTCCTACTTGTACAGTATTTCATAGTTGCTCTAAACTAAAACCCATCTCTCCTAAAATTAATTACTAATTATACCTTTGTTATTTTATAACACAAACTATGTAAAATAATGTGCAAATAACATGTTTTACCTTCAGTTATACTTGGGTATTGTAAAAACAGTTTTGAAAATAGCTTATTTTTAAAGATGTGATGTCTAGAGGGAAAACTTGTGTGCCTTAGGTTTAAGCTCAGACTACAAAAAAATGCTTTAAACATTTGAAGGAACTGATAATACCTTTATTAGGGTTAATTTGTTCTTTAATGTATGGAAGTATGTCATGAAACTTCACTATACCTGTTTGTGATGTGATGCCTTTTTTTTTTCAATCAACTGCATGTTTTCAGCTTAAGTTTACTTAAAGTTTTTCTAAAAGAAATGTACAAAGACAGCATTCAATTACGGATTAATCACTATGGCAACTGAGATGTGCTGAGTGAGGGGGAGGATGTATTCTCCCCTCAGTTTCCTGCCAGCTGTCATAGTCAACCTCTACTGCCTGAATCCAAGCCAAAATATAGACTGTGACCAACCCTAAGAAACTTTATCTGTATTTTTATAAATTGGTACAAGTATCAGACTATAAAAGAAGACTTAATCCTCTGAATTGGATGACAGACACTTGGCACTTCTGCCAGTGTTTGACAGAAAAATAACGGGCCGCTTTGTAGTAAAACCTGGATTAATAGTAAACCCTTCTTTATGTTACTGCAGTGTGGTGTAAATGAGAGAACTAAGCGAGCTGTCAGCCTGGGCTGACAGACAGTGTGGGCGGAGTGACTTTTTTACAATCAGTGCAGGTTTAAGCACTATTCAGAATACTGTAAATACAAAATGTTATGTTAGTAAGAACTTTTCTTTCTTGTGTTTGTATTAGATTGGCATTTTATAGATTACTTAAAGCAAGGATTTCTGTGAGCTGGAGTGGGTTGGACTGCAGTGTGTTTATACTGCTCTTAGAGTCAGCAAGGAGGGATGGACTGCTTATGATGAGCAGACGTTGGGGAGATAGAGCATTCCGTTGTCCTGTTTTTCAGGATAGTGAATGGCATGAGCGTTTAAGGTAATTGTTCACAAATGACTGATTTACGAAGTAGTCCTATAAGTGAGGTTTATGGGTTTCAGCATACAGCAGAAGTAGCTCTTACTGGGTGGTATGTTTTCACAATCTTATCATTTGTTCTTCTCTAGCTAGATATTCATTTTATCATGTTTATATCATAAAGTTATTTCAAGTAATTTTAATAGAGATTAAGATTTATAAGATTGTTATATGTGTATGCATGACATTATGACTAGAATTCTCATGAAAAGTGCTTTTGTGTTTCTATTTCTGGAACTATAATTGATTGTACTTGGTGTTTGTTTCAGAAAATAGTGTACCATTTGAGTGGAAAATGCCAGTTACTAGCAAGAGGTAGGGAAAGCTAGTGTTGCCTGTAAACTTGTGTGCCTGTCCCTTTCCAAGTTACAGGCCACAGGAGCCATGGTGCCCTTCCTCCTAGTGATGCTAGCAGAATTCATAGACCCATGTAGTAACTGACAACCTGATGTATAGAAAACACATTCAACTCTGCAAAAAAAAGGTGCTGAAATTACTAAGAAAATAATATGAATTTTTATTGTCACAGTTACGATTATTGCTTATCAATAGCAGTAATGAGCAAAATTCTCTAAGTCTGTACAGTGCCCTGTTATTATTTTTATTGCTAACAGTACCAATAATAGACTATTTTAGTATGCCTTAAAATGTATCTAAGTCCAGTCCTCTAATTTTATTAGAGGAGCTGCTTTAATCTGTAGCTAGTTTCCCATGAAGAATGTTATTAAAAACGTAAATTATCATCTAATCTAACAATGGACTAGATTGACGAAAGTAATCTTTACTTTTTAGTAAGCTATATGATTCTTAACTCTTCTCCTAGCTCGTTATTGTTCCAAATGCATAAAAGATAGATGTGGCTTCTTTGAATCATTTCTCAGTTTAGAAATAGTTTCAAGATTCTAAATACCTTTTAAATGCTATCCCTCCAAATAATGCCCTTTAGGTAATATTTTGTAAGTTGAGAGGTGGGAACCCTCATGGAACTCTGAATGACTTACAGAATGTTAAGCACTTGACAGCCCTTTTCAGATTATATTTTCCCTTCTCGCAGTCATGGTACTGCTCGTTAGATATGGCCGCTTGGCGGGGATGCTGGTTGCCTTGCTGTTGAGAAGCTGCCTCTACACATGTGAATCTTGGATTTGTGTAGGACAAGTGAAGCAAAGTTACGAGGTATGAGCCATCTTTTTGCAGAACCAAAGGCTTTTTGGAGACTGTCTAACCCAAACTTCTCATTTCACTCAGTTTTTAAAATGAGAGATCAAGTGATTGCCATAGGCCCCAGCCGTGGCAGTCAACTTACATCTCCGTTGTCTTCCCAGCCTCTTCTCTATCTGCATTTCCCTTGGCTCCTTTGGTCTCTGTTTGAAGATTTCAGATTTACCTTCCCAGTATAACAAATCAGTCTTTTAATTTTCCATGATAACTAGTCTGTGAAGAATTTCCTTTACTTCAGCAGTTATATAAAAAATACATAAATAAAATCAGATGGGTTGAATGCATTCTTCCCTTTAGAAATCTCTCTGGACTTAAATACAGTGAGCTATGCATTGTGGCACATGCCTGTAATCTCAGTACTTGGGAGGCTGAGGCAGGAGGATCACCACAAGTTCAAGGCCAGCCTAGCCTACATAATGAGTTCAAGGCCAGCTCCACTACTTAGTGAGACCCTATCTCAAAAATGCTCCCCTGCCAAAAAAAAGAAAAGAAAAGAAAGAAAGACAGTGAGACTATTAGCAATATCTACTCTACCCTTTAGTTTCAGCAAAGTCATTATTTTTCACTTTTTTTTATACTTATTTTGGTGTTTAATCTTGGTTGTCAGTGTGGACTGGATTGAGAGATGGCTAGAAAATTTCTAAAGCACACATCTTGTGTCTGTGAGGTCACCTTCAGAGATGACTGACATGTGGGTCAGCCAGCTGAGTGAGGAAGACCTACAGGAACTGAATGGCACCTTCTAGTACACTGGGGCTCAAATGCAGCAGAAAGAGCAGAAAACTCAGGAAACTCAGCTCTGTCCATGTTCTTCCCATTTTGAGCAAGTGAGGTTTTTTACTGCTATTGTTGCAGTTTCTAGAATTTTCAGACTTTGAAGACAGACTTGAACCAGTAACTCCCCAGGGACCTTCCAGGTCTTCAGCCTCAAACTGGGGTTGCAGTCCTTGGTCCCTCTTGTTCTGCAACTCCCAGCTTCTTGGTCTGAGCAGCCACTGGCTTCTCCAGCTCTGCAGTACACAGACAACCATGGGGGCTCTTAAGCCTCTGATCGTGTAACCAGTGTAATAAATCGTCTTGTAATTGTGTTCATTGTGTTCCTCTGGAGAATCCTGACTAGCACACTTATGCTTTGTCTCTACTTAAAATAACCTTCAGCTTTGCATTAATAATCCCCCAGACTGCCAGACCTTTCTGCCTTAAAGATCTACCTTAAACGTGCCATCTCCACAAAGATTGCCTTGATTCTTCCCTTAATTGAAAGTAAGCTACCTTTCCTCATAATTTTCCTCCTTCATGCACTGGTACTTTGTATGTTTCCTTCTTGTTCTAAAGTATGGCTTTTGAATTTTTGTTATAGTTATGTAAATTTTTTTCTCTTCTAATAAACCCTAAATTTTGAAATAGTATGCTATATCTCTGATTCTCCTTTGATAACTCAAAATAAGATCTTGTATATAACTGTAGTTAGTACTTTTTTAACAAATTTAGGTATTCAGTGTTTTTCAGGGTACAGTGTATCCAACCATCATGTTCTAAGAATTTTTAAGTGGTTTAAATTATGTTTTCCAACTTTCATAGTTGTCCTGAAAATGATATTAAATAGAGCTATAATTGATTTATATAACCAGGGTGAAAAGGTGTGATATGTATTTTTTGGTTTTCAGCCACACTTCCTGACTTATAACTCTCTCTCTAAGGCAGGCAATAAAACTAGAGTTTCTTTTCCCCAAGGTGGGTCATCAGAGCCCTAATATTCATCTCTTTCCTACCTAGCCCCCATGCCTTTTGTCTTAGAGCTGGCCATAAAGAATTTCTATGACTTATTTTGTGTAGTGTAGGTCATGAGTCCCTCCTAATTCCAGAGGTCAGATCCCCAAACCTGGGTTTGGGGGATCGCTACACAGACAGGGCTTGCTGGGTGTCCCTACCAGTCTACAACAGTCATGCCTGTGCAGTGAAGTTTCCATAAAAGCCCATAGGGACAGGGTTCAGAAGTCCTCTCAATAGCTGAAGATGGAGAAGTTCCTAGAGAGTGACTGTCTTCCTCACTTTCTTCTGCACTGAGACACAATAGTAACATTCATAATGTAAAGGAGGAGAGATTTTATTTTGGCTCATGTTTTCAGCCCAAGGCATGAGTCTCTTGGCTGACTCTAAGGCAGAAATGGCATGGTAGAGGGCTCTGGTAGAGGAAAGCTGCTCACATCATGTCAACCAGGAAGCAGAAAGACAAAGGAGAATCTGGAGAGGGAGATATGTCCTTCCAGGTCATGCCATGAGTGATCTGCCTCCTTCTATCAGACCCTACCTCCTAACAGCATACTTAGTTCTGATCTCCTCTGTGAATGGATTCATAGATGAGTACAGCACCCCATAGTGCACCTTCCAGAAGCTCCCGCTCTGAGCCCTTGAGGCTTTAGTGGGACGTTCAGTATAAACCACAGCAGTGGCATACCCAGAGGGGCACTGCCCTGTGCATCTTTTCATCTTCATGCTATGTAATAGCCTGTATAATAATCTAGTAAGCATAAGTTCTGTGAGCCACTCCAGAAAATTAACTGAACCTACGTAATGGGTCAAGGTAACCCTAATTTATAACCAGCTGGGTAGCCATGGGTAAAACAAACTGGGCTTGCAGTTGACATCTTCAGTGGGAGAAACATAAATCTTTTAACTGAACCCTTAAGCCGTGAAAGATTACACTGTCTCCAGGTAATCAGTATCAAAACTAAATTGGGAGACACTCAGCAAAATTGGTTGCTTGCTTGTTGGAGGGGAGAAATGCCCACATATGTGGTATCAGAAGTCTTCTGTGTTGATGGAGATATGGGAACAGAGTTGTAGAAGACCAAATGGACAGCTCTCCTTGAATGCAGAACTATTACCTCCACATTAGTTAAACCAGGCCCTATCTCCGTGTACTGATATGTACAGAGCTGGCTAAGCTATTTCCTCCTCCCTTCAATTGGCTTTAAGCAATACAAATAAGGGTAGTTGAGGTACTGATATGTAATCCTTAAGGCCAACCAGCAGTTTCCTGTTTCCTTGCCTTGTGGTCTCCACAAATGGTTGAGCACAGTGGGATAGCAGAGCCATACAGCTCCAGGAATGTCAACTGCGTATGAGCCTCAATTTAAGAGGCTATGACTTCCCAGGGCATAAAAGTTTACATATCAGAAACTAAAGCAACAGCCTCCTAAAACATTCAAATGATACTCTAATTGGGTTATGCAGATTGGTCTTCCTATGTATCCTACTCCCCGCATATTGCAGAGGTGTTTGCTCTCCACCTGGCCAGTTCAGTTCACATTGCTCACATAATTCCCACATCCTTACTGTCACTCATCCTCAAACCACTCCCTTCTTCACAAGATAAGAAGTTCTGGGGAAGGCCTTGGATCAGGGCCTTTGTTCTGTGAATCCTCACCTAGA